>JALIRH010000066.1:2283221-2318221 GCA_023055505.1 Callipepla californica brunnescens
GCTGATGTATTTTGGGAAATGCTTGAACTTCACATTTCAAATTACCACCCAAAGAAATTATAAGTAATTGAGTATGCTCCCTTTGTCCAACTGGTGAAACTCACTAAACCACTGAATAACATTCAGTTCTTCTAAATTCTATTCTTAATACCTGCTATGATCATATAATACAGACATCTGTCTATAACCTTTTCAGGACTACAATAATGTTAAATTTGCAGCATGTGAAGCTTACATACAAGTTCTTTTGTACACAGAAAATATTTCCTTCTTTACTAATTTCTCAAGTGTAGCTTATGTAACTGCATTATACCGCAGTAAACTGAGGAATAAAACATCCTGTCGTAGCTTCAATTAAATCAAAACTATTTCTGGTTTGTTTATGAGAGTGATGGGACAGAATGCTGATGTCTTCTGAACTCTCTCCCTACCTATTTAAAATATGTTTCAGGATATTACTTTATTACTATATATCCAGATGTCTCTTATATTTTTTTAAGTTTAAGACAGCATAACAAAAGCTATTGCTTAATTTCTTGCCTCGGAATTGTAATGGAAATTGATTTGCAGATAGGCTTTTTGTTTGCTTGTTTAATGTGTTGAGAGAGCTTTTGCATGTGCGTGTTTGTTATGTATGCATAAGAACAAATTATTTCTGGAGAGACAACTTCTGAATGTAATTCTGTGGTCAGCTTTGTGTCCTCTCTCATCCCTTATGAGAGCTCATTTCCACAAATGAGGCTCATCCTGTAAAGTGCATAATATTTTTATTTGGCTCTCAAGAATCCCTCCTTATAGTTGACAGTTGCCCTGAGCTGCTGCCATTAGGGGCCACAGAAGGAAAGCGGGTCTGCAAGGATCAAACTCTCGGAGGGATCTGAGCAACACACCAGAGACCTTGAATGAGACACTGCCATCACTACAAAGCCAATGGGGAAAGCAGAGCATGGGACTAATGCCCTTCAATTAGCACTGGCTGTGGACCAGACTGATTGACAGACATTTTGGTGGGGCGTATACGTGTACGCATACATGGACACATAGAGTTACTACTTGGTTTTTTTTTTCAGGGTGCATGTTTTGATCCTTAGATATAATGTGCAGCAATAATGCTGCCTTATGCATTTTTCTTTCTGTTTAATTTTGTCAGCATGTAAATGCTGATCAAGCTGACACACATAAACACCAAAGCTACCCAATTTTCATTAACATGAATGTTCTCAGCAGCAAACGCTATCATTTTAACAGTTCTTTCTCTGGAAATTCTCTCTCTCTCTTTTTTTTTTTTTTTTTCCCTGGTGGATCTTTTTCACATGATTCTTTGGAGAATCAATCAAGACTCCTTTTCCTAGCACAAATCAATCAATCAATTCCTCATGCCTGACATTGCCTGTTATGTACTGAAGAATCACAAAGCGCCCATTTGGATTTCCTTAACATGTTTACCTTCCATTTAACACAGAGAGATTGCCGAATACTTTAGAGGACAAACACACAGACATTTATGTTACTAGCTGCCATAAATTTTCCCTCCTCCATTATCCGATTTCCAATATCAGGCCTGCCTTTAAAAGACTCTACTTCTCTACAAAACTACGTAGTGTCGGTGATAAAAATTAAACTGTACGGAGCTATTGCTTTTTCTATACCTCACAGTAATACAACAGCTATTTTAAAGAAGGAATTCCCCAAGCTGCAGTCATTTACTATCAGATTCAACTTGTAACAGGTAGTGTAAAAGGGACAGTTTTCAAGGAACTTGCCTTCTCTTCTTTTTGCACCATCGAAAAAGAAAACAGCTTTTTCAGCTTTGCAAGATGCCTGACACCCAGAGGAAGAAGATGGGAAAGAAGTGAGATGATGGATTCTCTACTGGGTCTTGCCCATGTTTGAGTTTGGTTGGTGAACTGAAGGGAAGGATACCATAGAGTATAATCTCTGGCTGTCTAGTCCATTCTGGGCTCTACTAAGTAAGGTTATATTTTTTCCAGATTTCTAAAAGTAATGATCTATTTTTGCCCTTAATAATCCATACATTGTTGAGACATTTTCAGTTTAGAGAACTGGGCGCACAAAGAAAGCATAAGATTTAGCACTGCTCAGGATATATAATTCCTCATGCAGACTTCTGCTTGAAAAAGTGGTAGCAGATACACATCATTTGAAAACCTACACATCTCCAAAATTAACTCTGGTTGTGTTCTTACATGCATAGAACATTACTCAAAAAATGCTAAAGGGCAAAACGGCCCCAGTGCATATGTTCCTAACTAAAGAATACTGTAATTGAGACAATGTTGACAAATGATTTTGTTCTATGAATGGGCATCAAATATTTAATGGAGTCTCCATTCTTTGGGTAACTTTCTGCTACCGTTGTCCATTTAGAGAGTTCATTCTTAACCTTGAGATTTATGCACGTGCCTAGTTTGCCAACTATCACACACTGAAGATATTGTCTTTCCCCTCTCCCCCCACTACATTTCTTTAAAATTCAGAAAAACATATTTTGTGCCTGCTAAAAGTGCTGGTTTGACAGCCAGTGAAACCTGCTCAGTAGCACAGACAACAGGAATGAAAGGGTTTTTTTTGCTGAACTTTTTTGGACAAGTTTTAACCTTTCTCAAGACGACCCATTTCTGAGTTGAAAAGAGATAATTCCGTGCATCCATTCTGTACTTTAGGCTTCTGTGCAAGGTGACTGTGAGGTAGCGGTAACTTTACTGGGCTTTTTGAAAAATGCACTCACAACCATATTTCATGTGGGCTGTGGAACATTCACTAATAAGACCTGACTTCCAGCTGACTAAATAACAGAGCAGTGTTTTAACACTGAGTTTAAATGGATCCTTCCTGAATAAATAGAAGGCATAATTTTATCACTTAAATTTTTTGGTTTCTGATTCTCAAAGGCAAATGATAAATGCAAGTACAGAATTAACATTAAGTTGATTTGAAAGCATCTCTGAAAATGCCCCAGCTAGAAGAAAGGTAGGCCTGCCTAAATGCTTTTCCATCCCATATGTACCACGAGGAGGCCAGCTGAAGCTCAGACTGTGCAAACAAGCTCTCATAAGTTTTGCTCAGTCACATTCCAGTCATAGGACTTGTGCATGGCTGCAGAAGACATCAGAGAGTGTGTGAGTTCAGCGTCTTATTCCAGGAATTAGATACACTGATGTCTGTAAAAATCTGAGACAAAACAAACATGAATGCACTAATTCTATCTTTTTTGTTGTTGCTGTTCTATCATATAAGGTTGGTAAATGAGCATAGGGTACAAATGCACAAGGAATTTTTTCAAAATTAATGAAGTTACCATCAACATCTTAAGTTAATTTTAACATCCTGGATTTATCATAATACTTCAGCCTCCTAAGAATTGATATTTCTAAAGCAGCTGTATTTACGATGAGAGAAACCACATCTGTATATAGCCCTACAGCCAAAGATCGATATGAAGATGTGGAGATCTTAAAGATCTGTTATAAAGATACAAAATAAAAATCCCCTTTTTAAACTTTTTTTTTAATTGAGAATGCTAAGCAGTGAGCACAGGAAATGGAGAAATGGAGATATGCTGTTTGCCTAAGTCTTAGCAAATTTCTTATGAATTTATCTCACAAGACTGTTGATAGATGACAATATTAAAATACCATCAAAATTGATACTGACTTAGCCTCATGTACTTTGAGACAAGCTTAACAAATTCCAATTGAGCCTCAAAATTAACAGTGTTTTACAATGACAATCAAATACGATACCACCTCATCACACAGATTTGATGCATATTTTGCAGAAAACCATGGTAGGCAGAAGTCTTTCCCAACACTGTTGCCACTGTGGATGCTTCTCAGGGTGCTGGGCATCCTGAAGGCTGGACAATGTTTTCCTGTTTGCTGCAAGTTTAGAAGATGATGGAGCATCCTCAGAATTCAAAAGATAAGATGGTGATCATGCCATCCATCAGTAATAACGTAAGCCCTTATTGGTTATTGGGCTTATAACTAATTCCCTTGAAGATTTTAAGACTACAGTTTTCTAACCTGTTTTGTCTGTTTATTTTCAGGGAAAGCTGTCAGAATCTCAGTTTTGAGTCACGAGGCTGAGTCTTTTCTGGAGATTTTGGGAATTTGCAAATTCCACAAACATCAAGTTATGACTGCCACTGTCTCTTATAACTGTCTAAAAGTGGATTTTCAAAACCTTCTGGTGTACGCTATGATTTTAGAGAAAATCCTGTGAAGAATCCCTTATATTTTTCCATATAATTTTAGAACAGTACAATACCACCAATGTTACCGTTGCCTGATTTTTTCCACTTGTCCACAGAGAAATACTGACAACCAAAGGGCTGACACATCAGACACATCAGAAACCATGGAAAAGATTAGGAAAAGGTAATTCTTGACACTCAGTATTGCATCTAGTTGCCACTTCAGTTTTTAACATCATTCTGCGTGGTGCAACTTGAAAAAAATAAAATCACACTGCCCCTATTTCTGCTACAGTTTAGAACTGAAACGATCAAATAACCTTTATTTGTCTGTATTGCCATCCCCAAGGAAGCACATTATTTTGCATGTGCTGTTGTCTTGCTCCCACTCCATGAAGGGTACAGAGCTGAAATCTTGTCCCTGTTGAAGTGTAATTTTGTGCTATGCTGAGAGCGAGACCAAGAACCTCTGAGAAGAATGACAAGAACATGCTCTAATAAGAATGAATTACAAGAAGTTTGAGAAAATAAATGGAATAGCAGTGGTACCATTTTCAAAACCAGGTTTCCTTGATGGCTGTTACAGTTCTTGCAGCAAGAAAATTACTTCATTTTCTTTCACAGAATTTTATAAAAATGACATTAAGTTACTTCTGATAATGTGGGAATAGAGTTGAGAAGTAAAGTAACCCTCCTTATGGTGCTCATTCACTTGCTGATTAGGAAACCTAAAAGAGCAGAAAGTTTATATGGTAAGCAGGCACATTAGCTTCTACAATAGCACACAGGATGAATATTGTTTTCTTGAATTGCTCACTAAACTGTGAGGGTCACAATTGCTGACACTCTTCAGTACTGATCACTGCAATACAAAGAGGCAAATGAAGAACACTGCTGAATTCTAAATTTTGGATGGTAAAGCTAGCTTAATTTTTTATAGGTTCGTAAACGTGCAGGGAAGCTAATAATTGGTAGAAGGTAATTTCAGTGAATTCTTTGGATCGTTTACTGCCTTGATGTTCTTCAAAATTCCTTTTGGTCGTTCCATGATGCGATTTGTGTATTATGCCACTAAGATTCTTCATTTTGATGTTGTGAATTTACTGAGAATGACTCCAAGCAGCAGCATGAGGAGAAAAAGTCATAAGAATGGGGTCCATTCTGAAGTCAACAACAGTGAAAGAACAGTAACAGAATTGAGCAAGAAACGTGGATGTAAGATGTGGGTGAATCTTCAGGTCAATTTATGTTTAAATTAGAATCAAATAACCATTAAAATCATTTACAGAAGACATCTGGGCATTGAGGCTGGATTGTGTAAGAAAATTGTTCTCCTCTTCTTGGGCTCAGCATTAATACAGTTGCCATTCCTAAATTACTTCTGAAGATTGCCTTTTGTATTGTAATGGAATTGTTGTGCAAATATGGCTTACTACATAAAATTAGAGCTGTTATGCTGTCCCTTATGGTTTTGTGCTAATCTATAAAGTGTTTGCTGTGTCCATACAAGTCACAGCAGTTTCTGCCCTCTGGTGCCCTACAGACTGTTCTGCTATGCCTGGCACTGATAATAAATGCAACTCCTGTGAATAGAAGGGAAATATATGTATACATGGAAATATATACATATGTGTGCAGGTGTATACATGCATTCTAAATTTAATAAGAAATAAATACAACAGAATGCTGATGCAGTTTTAAAAGAAGCTTTTTACTATGCAGAATGCTACTTGAAGGTGGTCCAAAAGTACATATATAAACAGACACTCAGTCTGTACACACATCCATTAAAACTACTTAAAGGAATGTAAAAAAACCCAACAGTTTCTAAAGCAAGACACAGGGATGAGAGGGCAGGGATACTGCCGCAATTATTACTGTTTTATGGGAATGGAGATTCATTCACATCCTTGTCATTGAAAGAAATTTAAATTAAACCAATGTTGTTCACTATACTCTGTCTGTTCTTACAAGAAGACATCAAGTGAAATCACTAGATTAAGAAAGAAAGGAAAAAAAGGTACCAGGGTTCTTAAAGTGTGAAAGACAACCCCAGCATTCAAGAAGATTATTCTTTAAATTTACTGCTACTCAATATGATGAAGTATTTTATCAGGATCTACATAAACAGAACGTGATGGTTACTGCTTGTCAGATCAAATTATTAAACTTTTAGCAGAAGGAAAAAAAATAAACTGATGGATATTTCCATCTTTTGTGATCAAAAACGGTATATTTCATGTATTTAAAATTAACATTATAAGGAAAGCAGTTCAGCTGTACAGACTTGTCTGTTGTTACATGACTGGAAAAAAATCCCATTTAAAATGACACTTTAGTGTTGAATTACAGCCATTTCAGTGTGACTAGTATGCAATCTTATTCTGTTTATCAGTGTAAAATGTTTCTCTAGCTTATCAAGAGTCATATTTCCCTTTTTCTGGTTCATTTATCAACAGAAATATGAGATAAGCCAAACTCAAAACAAAATCTGCGTCCACTGGTTGAACATTAGAAAACAGTACTTTCTTTTTATAGGAAGAAATCACCTGCATATACTCCTATTGTCCTTGATTTGCTGTCTGTGCATTAGCCATGCATGCAATTGCTTCTACAAAAACAACGAAACTCCATGCATGTCCTTTTAAAACGAAAATATTTTATAAGGAAGTATTTGCAACCCACATCAGCACCAAATACTATGATTCACGTGTTCCACAGCTGACAATTTTGGACTGAAAGGAACACTGGAAACCAACCAAAGGCAGGGTGATGTTCCAATATATATATTTTTTTTTGGACAGTCGATAGACAATCACGTTTGAAACCTTGCATTAATCTCCTCAAGTTTCTTGTAGAACAACAACTCATGCATACAGTCACTTTTGTCTAAATCAACATGAAGTAATAATATGTTAAACTTCCATGTACCTCAGAGGGGGCCGGAGTCAATAACAAGTCCTCAATTCGGCAGAAGAAGTGGAAACAAAGGGCTTAATGAATGACCTGGTTATAAAATGCTAAGTGAGGGTCCCTCAGAAAACTGCATTAAAATCCAGTTCTATTTTCTTAATGTGGTTTGGAAAGCTGTCTCCTGAAGCTCTGTCTTGTCTTTCTAAATGCAGTGACATGACTTTAAAAAGAGGAAAACATTTTAACTGTCCTGTTTCCCCTAGCCTTGCCAACTTTGTCATGGATCTCTAAACAGTCCGGAAGTGATAAATCAAAGCCTGAACTGTAACCTTACGCTTATATACTTGTTAAATGACTTTTTTACAGTCTGTTATTGCTAGAAATTGGATTGCTTTTAAACTAATGTTGTCTGGCGGGCAAAAGTGAGTGAAACTGCAAAGCCTGGAGGAACGCTAATTACTTGTTTTAATTAGCAGCAACTTTCACCAGAGTATAATCTCCCTACAGGCCACTTTTCGATAGGTGTGTTAAAAAAAAAATAATAAAAGAAAAACAACAGAAATAGAAACAAAACAATGATCTCATAGATGCCCCTGAATGCGAGTCTTGCTCTGGCTCCAGTGCAGACACACCTTGCTTGCTGTGGGCTGCTCGGTTCCTAGGCCTTTTTCAATCAGCCACACAATGGAGCCCCTTATCTTATGCTGCTACATCATAAAAGTGCTCTTTTTGTTGCATTTCCCTCCTCTGAAGGGCCTTAATCCCTTCCTTTTCAGGCTCGGCTTTGGTGAATTCCTCAGGGACATCCCACTCACAGCAAGGACTTGCAGTGGTCCACTTGGGAAGCGGTGGCAAAGCTTTCTGCCTTTATTTTTTATTCCCCCCCCATTCTCCCACTGCCAGTCCCCGGTGAACCTAAATCGTGCTTTCCATTCCCCTTGCCATGGGGGGAACCCCCTTGATGATGATGGAAAAATTCCTCCACTCCCTGCGGTGACACCATTTTGCCACCAACGAACATCCTCCAGGTCTGGATATCAAACATGGTGGACCTAGGCAAAGGTCACCCGCTGCAAAGTGCCGCTGCCGCAGGGAACCCAGCCTCCCATGGCCGATGAGGTTGCCTATTAAACCTACCCTGTTTGCTGAGGCCTACAATTATGACATCTTTTGGAGCCTGGATACAGATGTTCCTCACTCGGAGGAATGGCGAGAGTGACCCATATTGTTATTATTTTTGTTAGTAACGGGCGACATAAGTTTCAAGGCAAGGAAACACCTCTGTTTCAGTCTCTAGTTGAAACAAAAGGGCTAGGAAAAACACCAGAATCATAATTAAACATTTTCTGAAGTCACAAGCATAAACCAAAGCCCACTGTGGATGTACACCAGCCAATATAACTATTTCTTTCCATTTCAGTAATGACTGCTAAGAAGAAAAAATAGAATATCCTCATTGCTGACATGCATCACTTCGTGACTAAGCTTCTCAGTGTGAGATCCTCAGCTCACAAATATGGGCTTTACTAAACTGCAGAGCTAAGCCAACTTCTGTCCCCTGCCTGGAGAAGGCACTTCTAAAATACAGGGTTTTTCGCCTATGGGTTATTTTCTTCCTTAAAAGAAAAAATAAAAATGCAGTTCATTTGTGCGCAAGAAAAACATTTCTCAGTTCAGTGTTAATTTTTATGTGCCAACTCTTGTTAAGTGGAATCTGAGAAGGGAAACTCAGAAGAATGTCCTCCAGTGGTGCGCATGCTTTTCTACATATGCATACACATAAGCACGTATGTACACCGGCATATCTATTTTTTGATTCACCAATTTGTTGACGTGCATCACGACATGCATCTGTCAGTAGAGAGAATGCAAGAAAACGCTTGTTTTCAGACTTGCAGATTACAGATGCTGGAGTGACAGCTGTCACTTTCCAATCAAAGTATTCATATTTCGGTCTTAGCTAATCTGATGCTATGATGCAGCAAAAAAAAAAAAAAAAAAAAAAAGAATAAAGCATTTCAACTGATGCTTCATTTTGCATTCTGTTTTTCAAAGTTAAAAAGTGTTCTTTAATATCTCTATGTAAAACTGTTTTCACATCCTTTTGTCGCATTTTTGTCATTCATAAGGCAGGGTTGCCACGTTTCATAATATATTCTGAAACGCACTTCGTAGTGTATTTCAGACATGAAAGTAAATAACCGCTTTGGTAAAACAAAACGAAAAAAAAAAAACAACAAAAAACACCATGCCCAGAAGCAAAAATCCCCACAAACGAAAAAGGAAAAAAAAAAAAAAAAAAAAAGAAATCGCAAGGGCAAAAAAAAAAAAAAAAGAAGAAAAACAGAAAGCACCCAGGAAAACTCTGGACATTGTGAAACAATAGATCCTTCCTCGTGCAGTCTTTGCCTAAGAAGGAAAAGTGTCATTGCTCTCTAAATAACCTTTTTATCATCCGGGGAAGAAAAGAGAGATATAAGTGGAATGATATTCACTGAGCAAATTAAAGCGGTCTCTTGTCATCCTGAATCCGCACAACCAGCCCGCGCCCTCAGTGAGAGATGAGAGGCAGAAATAATCAGGGGAGAATTACAAGCAAAAAGAAATAGGGCTGCTCTGCACCCCGTCCTCGTGGGTCTGGGGCTGGGACGGGTTCGGGTTTGGTTTTGTTGTGTCTGTACCACGGTAGGTATGTGCTGGATTTCATTTTCTCTGCCTCTCCGCGCTGGGTCCAGAGAGCAGGTTTGCCTGGAAGAGTTGAGACTGAGGGAAGGAGAGATTTGAATGAAAAAAAAAAAAAAAAAAAAAAAAAAAAGTAAACATTACCAACAAAGACTATAATTGAAAGGGGCTTTGTGAACAAGGGGTGTTGTCGGAGAACAGAATGGGCGAGGGTGGGGCTGCCTGGGGCTCTTTGTCTCCGCTCACACTGGAGCTGCCTGTAGTGCTGCATTGTACCGGGGAGGAATTTACCATCTCACAAGCAAGCTAATAGCTACCTCCACAAACACATCGAACTACGAGGCTTAAATATTTATAGCTATTTATGACTCCATTTTAATAATTAGCGGCCACCTCCACTTTCAGAGCTTTCTTCTTTCTTCTTCGTCTCCCTATATTTTTCCTTTCCTTTTCCTTTTCTTTTAATTTCTTTTCTATTTTTCTTTTTTCTTTTTGTTTTCCTTTTTCCTTTTTTTTTTAATGGACTGTACTAATTGCTTGTTAGGCTGCAGAACACCACTTCTGAAGCTGTTCTATGGATGCTCTGCCACCCAGAAATGACTGAGGAAAATAAAAAAAAAGCTCTACAGCAGTTATTTGTAGTATTTGCAATCCAGCCATGCTTTAGAACCACAGGTTTCCGACTTGGCCAGTTAAATGTTTTTGTGTCCTTTACTGTTTATATTTCCAGCAGAATCGTCTTTTATAACAAAAAGAAAAATTAGTTTCACCTGATGTGCACCGAATGAGAGCGGGCAAAATGCAGATGATAACAGGAAAACTGAGGCTTAGAGTCTGCATGATTGCTGATAACAACTTTGCTGCATTCAAAGCAGCTGGTGTAACTGGGTGCAGAGTGTAACCGTCCCGTCAATAAACCGTACTAAACGAGGATTAGGAAAAATATCAGCAATAACTATCACTGGATTATTTTTAATCTAATTTATGTAACTACAGGACCTACACGGAGATTACAAAACAGCAGATATCTCCGGTCTCCTTGACTGCACAACCTCAAGCTGCTGACTGAATTCTTTCATTAAATCTCTTTGTATCTTTAAGCTACTTGCATGCATAACAGTGCAAACAATTAAGCCAAGGAAAACTTGAAATGAAACAGATAAAGCAAAAGATGCACGAAGAATATCTCTTTGAAAAAGTTCGCTTTACGTTTGGAAACTTCTTACAAACTTTGTCTTCCTCGCCTGGGTGCCGAGGTATAGTTTTGTTTCCTGCCTTTCTTATTACTATGGTGCAGGCAATAATAGATTGTTTGTCTTTTTACCGTAATGCCCTCATAATGCTGGAGTAAGTCTCACAGCTTGAAGTCGGCCTTCAAGGAAATAGGAGATGGGTTAAATGGAAGCAGGGAAGTTTTCAGTTCATGAAAGGCTTTACTTCTGGACATTTCATTTGCACCTTTTTTAAAGGCTGATCTAATACTTGTTATGGCAAACATAAAGATCCCAAGTGGCTTAATTGGGATTTAAATAAGTCAATAAATCCTGTCTCCCCACTGTATACAACAGCATACCTCGAGAAAAGTCGTGATAACTAGCCTGTGAGATCAGAACACAGCTCTGCACAGCTCTGTAGCTCTAAGCAAAATCACTCAGTGTGGAGCATGCAGAGACGTGGATTTGCTGCGTAAGCAGTAGCTTCAACATTTTCTTCTCTGCGGTGCAGTGTGCTCAAATGGCCATACGTTTGACAGGTCAATATCTGAAGCATCCTAGAAACCGTGGTAAGTGCCGGGTATGTGTTGAACAGCATTTTTAAACTGATGGAGGGAAGTGCTTTATTTCATAGTTTTATTAGAAATGTGCTAATGACTACTTCCAGTACTTCTGTGCAAATATTTTTTCTCTACATTTATTAGCATCTTTATTCCATCTGACATAGTTCCCAGAAAAACAGAGTGATCGTTTTGTCTGTATTCCCAGAGTAGCGGCAATCGTGTTTTTAAATGTTGCTCAGATGACCTCTCCTCAATGTTGACTGTGTTCAGAACAGTTCTTAATTCTAAGTTAGGAAATTCGTGAGCAATTTTTAGCTGTCAGTGTAAAATAAGGCATTTAAGTTTTCATATTTTAATGTTTTCCCCCATCACAAAATTACTTAGTAAACAGGGACTGCGAGAAAGATAAAAGCAACACATAGTGACCAAAAGAAAACATTATATACATACTTATCTACTGCAAAGCATTTTTTGAGAGCTATGCTGCATATTTATGTAGAAATGTACATGTGATTTCTTTAGTTATCTTTGTAAACTAATATCAATCATTATTCTATTCTGAATGGAAGATTGACACAAATGAAGAGTATGCAGAAATTTGTTTCAAAAAGTATATTCATTTCACTTGAAGCCAGATGTCCTTCCTATAGTTATCACACAGAACCACAGAGAGTGACAGAAGGGTTGAGGCAGGCAGGACTTCCAGGTCCATGCAGCCCAACCCCTGCTGCAGCCGGGACACTCAGAGCACAGTGCCCATGTCCAGGTGGCTTTTGGAGACCTCCAAGGAGGAGACCCTACAATCTCTCTGGGTCCCTGTGCCAGTGCAAAACTACAGCTCAAGGGATCGAATTTGTTTGTTATAGGTTTTGCCATGCTTGAAATGGGAGACAATGTTCATAGCCTTCCACTGTGTACTTAAAATTACCTAGGCCTAGTACACTGTCTACTGTTTCTTATCACCTGTTGTATGAATTTCAGAATTTTCCTGCTCACTGCCCCTATTTCCTTAATGACAGTAATCATCCTCCAAGTGAAGAACTGTCCTGTTTGCATCGTTTCTTTAATCAGACACAGTATTTTTCCTGTTAGAATTGGGGTGTGAAGAATTGGAGACCAGCAGTAGCTGAACTGTGTGAGAGGCCGATGGATGCAATACTTATCAATCACCAGAATGGGCTTTAAGTATGAGGTGTTTAACTAAAGTTAGTTGCTGACCAAATCTGTAGTAATGACAGATAGGAACTGAAGTCCACTCACTCACAGACAGCTATTGAGGTCACCAGGACTCTGGAGGCTACTACCCTGCTAGAGCATAAAATAGAATTCAGGTTGTGAAAGGTAATATCTTTCAGGTTTGCAACTTTCTAATCTGGAGCCTATGAGAATTAAAAATTACATATTTCATTTATGAGGCCCTGGAGAAATGATGGCCTCACAAGTCTCTCATGACCTGCAGGCAGTGCGAGTATCCTACATATTTGACTTTTCCTTTTGGAAGGTGAAACAAGAAGGTATAACTAACTTAAAGGTTCACTTGCTGGTGGAATCTAAAACAACATCTGGAAATGCTGAGGGTGCCACGAACCCCAGTTTGCACCCTTCAGAATCTAAACACTAAGAAAACATTTATCAGTGAGAGCAAGCATACACAAAATGTAAAGAACATATATCTGGTGAGAAAGTTCTGAGCTCAGAAGATAAAGAAATCTTTTCCACTGCATGTAGTTATTCTGTGACTTTCACCATTTCAGAGTAGAAAGATTACCCAAATAGCACTGGAACTAATTTGAGCATGGTTTCTTACACTTTGATGGGTTCTTCCACTGAAGCAGCCCCGCCTATTTAGAAGAATAGTTTTCTCTATGGAAGTGTGGAAAGAGGTAGAAGTAGGTTCTTCTACCCCTATAGTGAAACAATGACCTGAGGAGACTGTTCTCACACTTTGAGAGACTTGAGGTGAGTTGGATTTACCTTGGTGAGAAGCAATGAACATCATGGTTATTTTTGAGCAATAGAAGTGTTGATCCACTGGCCACGAGTTCCAATATTTACCCACTAAGCCATGTCCCTTGGTACTACATCTAAGTGTTTCCTAAACACCTCCTGGGATGATGACTCCACCACTCCTCTGGGCAGACCCTTCCCAGTGCTTGACCACTCTTTTGGAGAGAAAGTTTTTCTTAATATCCAATCTGAATCTCTCCTTGTGCAACTTGAGGTCATTTCTTCTAGTCCTATTCCTAGTTACCCAGGAAAAGAGACTGATGCTCACCTTGCCACAACTACCTCTGCACTGGTAGAGTGCAGTAAAGTCTCACTTGAGCCTCCTCCAGATTGAATAAACCCACTTCCCTCAGCTGCTCCTCATAAACCCTATGCTTCCACACCCCTCACCAGCTTTGTTGCTTTTCTCTGGGCATGCACCAGGGCTTCAGAGTCTTTCTTTCAGTGAGGGGCTCAATGGGAACACAGTCCTTGAGGTGTGGCATCACCAGAACTGAGTACAGGAGGATAATTACCTCCCTGCTCCTGCAGGAAACATGGTTTCTGACACAAGCCAGGATGTCCTCGGCCTTCCTGGCTACCTGGGCACACTGCTGGCTCATGCTTAGCCAAGTTTTGACCAACACCCTCAGGTCCATTTCTTCCACATAGTCTTCCAGCCACTCTGTAGCTCTGCCTAAGGTTGTTGAGGCCAAAGTGCAGGACCTGACACTTGGTCTTATTGGACTTCATCCATTGGCCTCAGCCCAGTGATCCAGCCTGAACAGATCCCCACCTGAAGGGCCTTCCTATCTCTGGGCAGATCAACAGTTCCTCCCAACTTGTTGCCATCTGCAAATTTAGTGTGGGTGCACTCAGTCCTCTCATCCACATAATCAGTAAAGATATTAAAGAGGACAGGACCCAAAACCTAGGGAGCATCACTCGTGACTAGTTGCCAGCTGGATTTAAGTCCATTCACCACCACTCTCTGGCCAACAAGTCAAAAATTACCAAAGTGGAACTAACATTGAGATAGATGGATGACACAGCCTTATTTCCCTGGAAACTGAGCTATATCGTCAAATTCCATCTCCTATTGCTGTAGTTATTTTCCTCACGTGTGTAAAATGTATGTTTTACTAAGTTTGACTAAGCAGCTAGATGAGACAGTGTAAAAGATCTTCAGTGACTAGCAAGAAAGTTAATTTTCTTGTTCTGAATGACTACCTGCTGAATGATGCATCAAGTGTATCTGAAGAATGTATCTTCTTCCTACTAAATATAGCAGAGTTTTTTTTGACTTAAGTAGTTATCTGGGAACAAGAGGCTTGTCTTCTACCTCTTCATCACCCACCTCCTTCACTTACACGCCATATCAAACCTATTTGCCTGTCTGCCACCTTGTCACACACAAGTTTACATCTCTACTCCTGCACATACTTGAATCTACATCTAATGCACTCACAGAACCGAAGAGTAAAAAAAGACCACCTCTACTCAGGATCAATATTTGTTATAGTGCTTATAAGAGATCAGCCAAATACTCAGCTGGCACTCTAGAAAGAACAAACTGCTCTTTCTTTTTTGGTAAAAAAAATTCTTGTGCAGATCCGAGCCTAGTGAACTGTGCGCATTGAATGTCCTTTTCCCTTTTGCAGCTTTGGACTGCAGGCTTTTTGAGACTGTTATTGTTCCTAGCAGCTTACTCTTTAGAGCCTTAAGTATTTAGAGCCTTAAGAAACAGCAATGGAGCCTGTATCCTGCGTGAGGTTCTCAAGTCTGGAGGTATGTGAAATAGTATGCATATTTGTAGTTTCTACTGAGCTGGAAATACCGTATTGCTAGCAAAATCTCACGTGAAGATTATTTGAAACATCAGTTTGCAGTTGTATTTGAAAAGAATAACAGGGCGTAAATGTAGTGTAAAGAGGGAAGAGAAAATCTTTCTAATTTAATGCTGAGAAGTTTGTTTATGTCAGTAATTTTGGACTATCACTAAGTTTTTAACATGAATTTGACTGTTCCACTGGTTTGTTTTACTTGTGGAAGAAATCCTCTGAACCTTGTGAGCAGTGGGAAGAGGATGAAGCTCGGGGGCTCCTATGAGCTCTAGTTAAGAAGTGAGAGATAAAAAGATGAGTTCATTTTAAGGGTGAACTTGGAAATACTCTACAGAGGTGTAACATTCACATGCTGGAGTAAATACCACAAAGCATTTTTTTTTGCTTCTGAAACATAACTGCTGTCATAATGACCATCTGCTGGCTTTAGGTTTCTAGCATTCTCTGACCTATGACATTTATGACAAATTGTGCACCAAAGTGCTAGAGACGGCTTGTTAAAATGAAGCCTGAGGCCCACAAGTTCTCAACCCCTTTTGTCTTTAAAAGCATGGGTTAAATGGGAACAAGAAGTAGTTTGGACAGAAAACAGACATGGCAATGGCTAAAAGGAAATGAAATCCTAATCCTCTAACCCTTTGACTTTTGCAGCTTGCTGCACAGCAATGTGCTTTCAACCATTAAACTACCTTACCCTTCTGAAGAGCCAAATCAGTTCAGATTGACTGAAAATTTGCACATCACCACGCAAACCTTGATTGATTCTTATCTGAAAATTGTATAGATTACAACCATTTAGTGCAATGTTTCTAACTAGCAAAATACGTTACACAGTCACCTACAGTGCACAGTATAACCTCTGTCATATAAAAGAAACACTTTTCAAAGTCAAGAAGTTAGTCTATCGGTAAAACACACTGGTGTCAGATTTGACAGATCCACAGAGTTTCTTCCAAGCTAGCTAATATGTACAGATGTGAAAAAAAAAGCATTTCCATTCTTTTTTAACACTTTATTTACCACATCCACTAACTTGTTTTGTTGCACTTCCTCTTAATTTTTTTAGCATTAAGATATCAGAAATTTAAACTTTGAATATTGGAAAAGTTAGAGACTTACTTTTGCTTTTCTTAAGCTTCTTTTTTTTTTTTTTTTTGATTTATTTTTTATTTAATCACTGTGTAGCGTCTCAAATTCTATCAAATACTGCAAAATTGTTAATTATTAGAAGCTCAATGGGAAAATAAATATTATTATCATAAAGTCATAGAATCTTCTGAGTTGGAAGGTACTTTTAAAAACCTTTTTGTCCAATTCCCCTACAGTAAACAGGGGCATCTATGGTTAGGTCAGGGCCCACCACCTCTGTGAGCAACCTCTTCCAGTGCCTCACCACCTTTATTATAAAAAAACTTCTTCCAATCTAAATCTTCCCTATTTTATTCTGACGTCATTTTCCCTGGTCCTGTCATAGCAGACCCTGCTGAAGGATCTCACCTTTACTCTGGAGTACTCTGGTTCAGTACTCCGGGTGAGTAGAGGGCAGAGTAACCTCCGTTGATCTGCTTACCAAGCTTCTTTTGATGTAGCCTGGAATACAGTTGGCTTTCTGGGCTGCAAGGACACACTGCTGGCTCATGTCCACTTTCCATCCATTAGTACCCCAAAGTCCTGCAGGCAAGGCCGTGCTCAATCCTTACATCCCCCAACTTGTACTGGTAGTGTGAGCTGCTAGGACCCAGGTGAAATATCTTTCACTTGGAGTTACTGAACTTCATGAGGTTATCCTGAGTCCACTGCTCAACCCTGTCTAAGTCACTCTGGATGGCTTCTTGTCCCTTGGGCTTGTCAGCCATACCACACAACTTAGTGTCATCCAAAATCTTGCTGAGGGTGCACTCAATCTCACTGTTGGAGTCATTGGTGAAGGCATTAGAGAGCACTGTCCAATTATTGACCTTTAAGAGACACCACTCATCACTGATCTCCATCTGAACATTAAACCATTGGCCACTACTTTCTGGATACAATCTTGCAACAGTTCACCCATCAAATCCATAAGCTATGCACTCTCATTATATTTGAAACACTACAAATACAACAGGTCCCCTATTCATGCCTCCCTACAGGCTTTTACTATTGATCTTTGTTCCTTTCTGTCATCTTCAAGCAGGAAGTCTCATAGTTTGGTACCTTTATGGTATCTCTGAGAATTATCAGGCTACCATGATTATTTTGTCTCCGAATATATTTAGCTATCATCTTCTTTCACAGATTGATGCTGTCCTGAAATGAATGAAAAGCATTAAAATGGCTGCTGGCAGAGAGTTTTATTTTTAGTTACTTACCCAGGAGAGAATCAGCCTGGACTAGTAAGGAAAAAAGAAAAAAAAAAAGTCCTGAGGTATTAAGGAAAAAAGAAAGAGTTCATAAGGCAAGGAAAAGGTACATATAAAAGGAGAAAGCAGAAGAACATGACTGATATAAAAGATTCATAATTCAGGCAAGGGTTTAAGTAAGAATAAAAATTGTTCTCTGCATTTTGAGACTAACAGCCTTGTTTAAATTGGATTTGCTTTTAATTTGTTTTTGTTAGAAAAATGCCAGACGTGATCTTCATCTCCATGAAGTCTCAGTCACCGTAATTTTCTGCCACGTTGATGTGCTTGGAAGGAAATCAGAAACATGCAACTTATCTAATGCCTGCTAAACAGTTACCTACAAAGATATACAGAATCACTCATGGTAAGTAAAGTAGCTTAAATGTCAAATATCTCTGATGTATTCTTATATAACTTCAAAAGTGTAGATGAGACAGTAAATTATTTTCCTGTCTGACACAT
Organism: Callipepla californica brunnescens; assembly: GCA_023055505.1. Classification (NCBI taxonomy): domain Eukaryota; kingdom Metazoa; phylum Chordata; class Aves; order Galliformes; family Odontophoridae; genus Callipepla; species Callipepla californica. The sequence goes on from JALIRH010000066.1 coordinate 2,301,483, forward strand.
GCCTATAAACTTTCCTTCAAATTTTCATTCCATATTGGCATAAAAGTTGGGATTTGCAAAGTTTGCTAGCTTCTTTCTCCTGGAAAACGAGGGAAGAAAGGGAACAGAAAAAGAAATTTAAACCAGGATAACAGACAGCTCAGTGAGCTCTGACATTCTCTTAGGGAGCACAGGATTTGGGTTTTATTCTTGTACTGGCAGATCTGACATTCCAGTGCTCTGCTCCTTTGCTGAAATATCGGTTGCATTCTGGGAGTCAGAAGATTTGACAAAAGCACTCTATCTGACACAGGGAGAGGACGACCAACATTAATTCTATGATTATTTACTTACACATAGTGGAATAACTCCAGCTGGTGCAGCTGAAACCTAGATCCGCTTTGAATTGCTCAGAGATGGATCTCTAGCTTCACTCCCACACCTCCAAAGAAATATGGTGACCCCAGGCTATTCTAAGCAACCTGGGCTAGGGAGCTGCTTTGGCAGTCAGGTTGGACTCGATGATCTCTAGAGGTCCCTTCCAACCCCTAAAGTTCTGTGATTTTGTGATTCTCTCCTTGGTTTGATCATAGGCTGTGGTAAGAGGCTGAGAAATTTCTCATATTCTAGTTGCTGTGTTTTTCCTCTCTCTTGACTTGACAGAAACAGTCATTTTAGGTAATCCATTTCATTTTATTCTTAAGCTAATGTCTATCTTATCATGCTATGAGAACTTCTGCTCTTTTCCCATGACCAAAAGCATTTCATTTCTATCTTAATATGAACACCCTTTCTAACATTTCATTTATATTTGCACACACCACTTCTATGATATCCTGTGTAATTTGTTCTTACAGCCTCAAAGTTCTTCCCAGTATTGTTTAAAACATATAAGAACATGGATTTGAGGTATCTCAGTTTTCTTGGGTACGAAAGCTTATCCAAAAGGCTTCATCCTCTCTGAAGTTTGTGCAACAGCCCACAAGAATCTCAGCACCTTGTAAATAACCTCTAGAGTAAAATAAAATTAAAACAAACAAACAAACAGCAACACATAGTTGAAGAGGCACACCCACAAAAAAAATGGGACATTGATTATGCTTCAAATTTGTCTTATCAACCTACATTTCCTGGGCTGTTCTAAATTGCTTTTTCATGGACATGGGCAGAAGTGGAGTGTACATAGTATGTTACATGTTTCTTTCTGTTCATTGCTTAAAAAATAAGTATGTAGGTCAGGGAGGAAAACATAAAGTAGCTTTCTTTGTGAGCAAGAGTCTTCAAAGTGCAGTGCTTACAGTACTAATTATGAGTTATGTGTACACGTTCTATCTGTAACAGTGCATTATGACGTTAAGGTCATTGAAAATACTCTATCAAAGAAAACTACTGGTTTCAGAGAGCATGATTTTAAGTACCTCCCTGCATGTCAAAACAAATTAATCTTCTGAAATATTAATAAGCAAATTTATTTGGGAAATTACGTTTCACCTCTAAAGAATTTACTGCACTTTCTCTAAAGAAATCATTGAAATCTTCTTAATCTATTTCAGTTCCAATCTCAAGTCTCATTTCAGTTCTGTAAACACTACTGTGCACTTTATCGCAAGTGATCTATGTTGTTTGTTGTTTGCAAAGCAAATCACGTGATTTGAAGCTGTCATGGCCCCTGCTCTCATACGTTATTTGTAATCCAGTAAAAACATCAAAGCAACCCTTTGACTAGGGCCCTGTCTCCAAACAAAAGCAATAAAAGGCTCACTTTGGGAGTTATATGGAGGTCACAGACACCGAAAATTCTTCGACGTTTGAATCTCTGTAATCAGATTAATTAGAGCAGGCTAGCCCACCCTCCACCCACAAGAATCCTTGTCCTCAAAGGGAATTCAGTACTAGCAAAATCAGTTTCCTTGTACTCCCCCCACATGGAAGAGAGCAGCCTTCATTTTTCTGATCCACAAACAAGATACTGCTACAGGAAGTCATGGATATACATACAATACAGAATGCTGGGTTATTTTCCCAACTATCCATCTGAGATAATCTGTCCTAAGGACTTCTGGAAACTTTGCTGCTCCAGCTGTGGCCTGCCTGTCTCGGGAGTCTCTGCCAACAAAGATAGGTGCGTTGGTGAAGCGTTGTTGATGAAAAGCTTTTTTTACAGAAATCACTGATCTTCTTGCTCTAGTGAAGTTGGTGAGGTATGAGCTATCCCAGACAGGGAATATAGATGTGCTTTTATAAATATCTAAATGCAAGTGGTAGACCCAGCTCAGCTGTGGCTTACTTTTCCGCTTAGTGCTCTGATTCCATGCCTGCTTGCCAGCACTACTTACCAAATTTGTAAGCAGTGGGGATGATGCAAGACTGAATGCTTAAGCTATGGACTCCTTGATTTGTCTTGGAAGGAGTTGCTGGGAAGTCTGTGTTCCAAAGGAAGTGGCACAAAACCAGAAAAATGAACAAAACCAACTTTCAAATACCCGAGAGCTTAATTACCTCTTTTGGGTCATCCACTCTGAGAGGCACAGTCTTGAACTGTATTTTCAGTCCTCACATTTTATAGTATAGAAATATAAAACGAAGGCAGGTTGCATGGCTACTATATTATTCCAACATTCTAAAGCAGCAGCTCAAATGACTGGATAGTTTTGCTACAATTAGGAAGTGATACTTAATGAAAATATTATATCCTTTCTTAGACATATATCTTACCTGGGAGATGCCAACGCTGTTCACACTTAACTGTAAAACCCTGAAGGAAGTTTATGCATTCCCTATCCTTAATCGCCTTGTCTATGTATAAAAAATAAAATAAAAAGGACTCTTTTGTACCTTCTCTTAGCAGTGGTGGTGAATTTATTTTAAATACAACAGACACAACTGCTATGTGTAACTGATATCAACACATGCTTGAAAACAATGTAACTAGCCTGGTATACCATGAACAAATAACCTATAATTTTTGTATTAAAAATAAGAAATAGGTAGTGAGCATAGGGGCAAGCTATGTATTACAGAGATCTAAATTCACACTAGTCAGATTGTGAAACCATTCATTTCACAAAATGACTGAAAATAGTGGAGATTCTTTATAGGAAATGCTGGTTCTCTGTTATTTCAGGTTATCATCAAAGCAACACAAAAAACAGTTTTCTGCAAGGAGGTTTTTTTTTTTTATTATTTTTTAAATAGATTGTTTAATATTTATTTTTCAGATTGGCACCAACTATTGTACCTGTGTGCAGAAGAAATGTTTCTTTTTGCAATTAAGACTGGAACATTAAAATCTACCCATTTCATATCTACTGTTACATTTTAGAAAATCCTGGTCTCTGTTATGGGATAACTGTAGAAAGATCTCCCAGACCAGAGTGAGCAAGGCAGAACAACTACCAAAGTGTTCTTATAGCATGATTACAGCTCTTAGAAAACGGCAAACTGGTTATTCTCAGTTCTTAAAGTGATGAGCTTTGATGCAATTAACCCGTAGGAATGTGGTCAGACACACTGAATTCTTGTCTTACATGCCTGAAGTGTAATTGTTAGGGTTCGGTAAGCATTCTTGCAGAGAAGCCTGCAACCTGAGATGTGAACAGTGGTAGTTACCTGGCTGAGATCTCTAGAAGCCAAAGGTTCTTCGCTCTGGGACAGATTTGGGTGGAGGACTCAGGAGGAATCTGAAGAGATATTAGGTCTGGAAAAAAGAGTTGTGTTAGTTAAAGTGAATCTGTTGATGCAACAAGGATGGAAGCAGAAGAATAGGGCACCAGAGGCAGCCATGCTAGTTGGGCAACTGATAGTCACAAAACAAACAAACAAACAAACAGTTTTCTTGGTGTGTGTAGTGAGTTAAGTTCTGCTCATGCGCCCACTGAGCTACTCTCTCACTCCCTCTGCTCAACAGGACAGAGAGAAAATGTGATGGAAAACCTCATAAACTGGGATAAGAATGGGGACATAGCTCACCTATTACTGTCATTGGGAAAAATATCCTTCTGCACTCACCCTTGTCCCTACAGGGTTGTTTCTTCCTCATTTCCCACACTGTATTATTCTGATAACTCTAAAGTTAAAATATATATATATATCTGTATTTAAGCAGTTGCATAATTTTAACAAAGGTGGGAAGACCACATAGATGGTTAGTATAGCTCAGTATTGCTTGAGCACATTAGACATAAGAGTTATGATCTTTTGCATATAAAGGACTATGTTCATTTTCCAGGTCAGTAATAGGGGCCCAACTTTTCATGCCTATTACACTTCATCATCATAATTAACAAAGCTTCATCATCATCTTCATCTTCAGGAGTTCATTATGGAATACAGAACTGTTTAAAGGTCTAATTCATTCACTCATTCATTCAGATACTCACCTGGTCAGCTAAAACCAACCAACAGATGTCAAGTAGCTGATGTGAATTGAATGCTGATGAACTCAAGGTCTACAGCTTAATCTGTAGCAGGAATAACTATTTTGTTGGTATAAAAGTTTATTAAGAATTCTTGCCAATACATTAATATGTGTTTTTGTACATAATAATTGTAGTTTTGAGTCAGCTTGTTCTTTTCTTTGAAAAATTTGGCCTGTGGTTCTAAACCTTACCCAATAACTGGATATCTTCATTGTAATTTCCAGTCCATTAGTTTTAAAGAGTAATGGCAATTACAAGGAGCACCAGTAATGCCCTTGCTGTACTCACACCATTTGCTATTTTCTCTTAAAGTACTTCCTCACAAAGCTGTGCAAACACTGAGATATTTTCATTTAATTTTCCCAAGCAAGGTTTCGGTATCTGTTGAAAGTGTAAGTGCTAGAACAAACTTCCAGCATTTATTATTGTCATTTCAAAATCAGATATTTTTTGGTAGTGGAACACATTTTCCACGATGGGGATCCATAGAACATTTGTAATGTGAGCCCAGATGCCAGCAAGGTGCTGCACTGCAGTGACCAGGCATGTGATCTAGGCAGAAAGTGCCATTTATGCAGCCTAAATGTAAGGCAGCTGAGGACAGGCAACCACCAACCCTGATGCTCTGGGAGCACTCCAAGGACAGCTTCATTTGTGCAGCTACACTGGAATTACCCTAACAATAGCGTATTCACTATGAATAACCACAGAGTGACAATATAAAGATGAAAGCACTGCCTTGTAGGAGCTGGTAAAGACAAATCAAGCTGGTGTATCTGGCACTCTTAGGATCTACTGGCAACATCTTCCTGAGTAGCAGAGCTGCGCTTCAGTAGCTCCAGTGCGGGTTGAGCTTCTCCACAAACAACATGTCTGGACTTTTCTAGTGCACAAAAGTTTCATCACAGTAGTGATGTGCAGAGCAGAACGTAAGCTTGAATGCATTTCTAAAGCCTTACCTCTTCCCCCAAATCCTAAAGCGGGCAGTCAGTTCTGTCAGACTCATACCTGGGGTTTTTTGTCAGATCCCCAGATCCAAAACCCTACTGTGCATGTGCAGAGCAGGCAATGAACTGCGTGGAGGGAAGTCTGGGAGATATAACTTCATCTCTCGATGCTCAGTCCAGCTACTGCTTCTTCGCCAGCAATAAGGAAAACACAGGGTGAAACCCAAGACAAAAAATTCTAGTTCAGGAAATCCTAGCTTAATTTTATTTTGCAGAATTTTTAGAGTCAGCAGAGATTATAGAGCTACAGATATAATGGAAACAAACTGAACGAATTATTTGTATGAAATAACCATCTATTTAACACTTACGTATCCGCACCCTGAGTTTCCCTTTATCTTATATGCAAAGACAACGTTCTGTGATCTTTATTACATCAAGGTTTGCCCAAGATACCTGTTATGGCTTAATTTACTTGACATTTCCCATAGTTTTACTATAATTAAATCATTTCTAATTTTACTAAATTTTAACCTTTTTAGCTGAAATCTTTCAGTCTGGTTCTTTGCCTCAGGACACACTTTTATATGAAGTGTCAGCCGAAAGAATACATCGAATGAGGTTGGGTAACATTTTTATGTTTTTCTATTGTTAATGTACTCTGACAATACTAATTCTAAGAAGAAGTGATGCCTTGAAGCAGCAGGTGGGAATCACGAGGCAGTGGAAATGAAAATCAAGCAATGAGAGAGCAGGGACTAGTGACCTCGGGATAGGTAAAGGGATAGAAACCAAAGGATAACATATGTATGAATAAATGCAGGGTGAAGGGAGGTGAGTTCAAACATGGCAACTGGTGATGGCTAGTGGAGAATTGCTGGGGCAGTGTCACATGGAGGATGATTGAACCTGCAGGGGATGGCAGCATGGAGACAGTGAAAGGTGAACTCTTTCCCAAGCACAAGGCGAAAAAAATGCTATGTAAGCCAGTAGACTTAGACTAGAAGGAAAGAGATGGAAAAGGTGGGGTTACTTGATGTTGGTGAGGAGGAGAAAGATGGCCCTGTGTCTGTTCCCCAAAGAGACTCCTTAAAACTACTTCAGTGCTGTTGCTATTTTTTATTCTGTCAGCAAAATATATGGAACTCTGAGCCTTGAATCTTCCTTTCCCTCTACTGAAACATGGGGATGGGAAACAACAAGAGTAGATAGAGTTTTTAGGTATTAGTATGTCTTTCTAAGCTTAAAAAAATCACTAAATCTATACAAAAAAACATTATGATTTCAGAGTGATATGTGGTAAATTTCAGATATATCAATATTAAGGTTGCTTATGCCTATGTAATCAACCTGGCCTGTAAGTATATTTTATGATACAGTCTTTATCTGTAGAATTAAACTTGTGTCTATATGTATATGTCTGTCTGTCTGTCTGTCTGTCTGTCTATCTATCTATCTATCTATCTAATCTATCTCTTCAAGGAACAATAGCTCTTTAGATTTGTTAGATGAAGGAATCTGCTCCTGGCTTGAATCTAGATGCCAAGATAACAAAGTCTCCTGTCACTAACTAGTCCACATTAATCCCGTTGTAAAAATGAGAAGGTTTGCATGAATACGGTACAGGGCAACACTGAGTGGGAGAATAGTTGGAGTGTTTCAATCAAAAAATATTTCTAACAAGGAAGAAGCTTGTTCTTTGAACTGTTTCTTTAAACATGTAACTTGTTCATCAGTACCAATGAGAAGGATAAGGAGGTTTTCATGGAAAAGGAATTCTCCAGAAAAGAAAAAAAAGAAAGGGTTTATGGCACAAGCTAACACAACACAACAAGTTTCCAGTACCTGAACGGCAGTAGTTAGAAAGATTCCACTGTGTAATTCATCTCCTCTGGATGTAAAAAATGCATGTTTTCTACTGAGCCTTGTGATCATTCATAATTGGCCAGTTTTGGAGCAGTATGGCAGTGGAAGTTGTGATTATGAAATATAATGATCTGGACTTTGAGGAATAGCATGTATCAAACACCTCATGTGACTGTTAATCCATTAGATTTCCCAAAGGTTAAGTAATTGCAGATATGTTTTTATATGTGTCACTTCTCAACAGAACCTTATTTTACTGGCATTCCTCCTGAAATGAGTGGAAGTTTATGCAGTCAGTCAATACAGACTCCACGAGGGGAGGGCTAACTACCTCAAAACTGCAGTTTAACCTAGAACATAGAACAAACAGCAAGAAGAGGTCAGGAGATACCACAGGCAAATGTGCCAGTTAGCCTTGCTTTCACTTCGTCATGTGGGAAAAAAATGGAAATTCCACGTTCCTCCTTTTTCACTGTCCCAGTGTTTCGCAAAAAAAACCAAACCGACAACTTATCAACAAGGCAGAAACCAAATAATGTGCACACATACACATGAGTTTCTATTATCGTGATCTGAAAGGTCTGTTCCTACAGCTCGTGCTGATGGAGTTAAAACAATACGGCCCCCTTTCTATCTCACAGTAATTAAAATGTTAATTTGCTAAGAAGTTTTGCTACTTTTCTTAAAAGCCCTAAATTTCAACATGTAAATAACGAATTTTGAAAGCCAGCAGCCTCACAGTGGGGTATAAAATCTGCGAGCCTGGATAATGCCTTTAAAACATTCAGAAGCAACAACAAAATACTTTTTCTTTTGGACATGCCAGAAGGAGTTAAACTGTGATTAATTGCTTCTTACTCCGGTTTATTTCGCGATTAAGATTTCTGACTCAAGGAATCGTCGGTGTAAAACAATATATCAAAGTTTAAATATCAGTAATAAAACGGTGCAGGAAGATATTCTGTGACTACTTAGAACTGAAAGCGTTTTATTGAAAAGGGCCGTGTTTTATTTGGCAGCGCTCCATGACCTCCTACTGTTGACAAAACTAGCAGCAATTCCTATTTGAAATGTACCAGAAGATGATCCTGCTCAGCAGAAGCTGCTGCTTTAGAGCATTTACAGGATTTATCTCTAAATTAATATTTTCATCGAACACGCTCACTATACACCTTACATAATCTTTAAATTATAGGAAAGCGCTAGAAGGGTGTTCTGTCGGCTGCTGAAGTAATGCTGGAGATTTATGGCTCTCTGAAGTCGACATTTGTAACTGACCTACAGCGCACCAGGGCTGCTATTTCCCTTTCCTGATTCATGATAAGTGCAGCTGTCTCCAAATAAGCCTCCAGAGCCCATTAATGCCCAGTTCATTCCCATATGGTAAATATGCACATCTCTAGCTTCACTTTTTAATGCTCTGTTGCTGTTAAGTTGAATAGAAAATTAGGTTCCCTATATTTTCCTCCTTTAAAAATAAATTTCTCAAGCAGCAACGTAGCGATGACTTTAAAGACTCCTGCTCACACAATTATGTTTCTGTCTAAATAGGTGTTAAAGAAGAAAAGAAGCTATTTATACACGGAAGGTTGCTAAATGCTGTTCACTTGTGTGATGGATTTTTAGTCGTTCTTAGTGTGGTCCCCTAGCTTCCTCGCATTTGTTGTGTGAATCATGCGGAAGATACAACTAATTAACAAAATCACTTGCAGGATGAGACGAAGGTAAATATTAAAAGGAAAGAGAATGCACATTTTTTAACCATCGAATGAACGAATAAATAAATAAATAATAATAAAAAATAAAAGCCATCGCATTTGTCATCACCGCCTCAATTTGTTTTCTGTTAATAAAATATACATTGTTTTCCATTCGGAAAATTTAGCAGCGGCAACACATTAAGCACAAAGCTCTGTCTCTATTGGAGATGAAGTCTTTGTTTAAGCCTCAGCGATGCATTTTGTGTGTGTGTGTGTGTGTGTGTGTGTGTGTGTGCCATTGTCTGATCTGTCAGATTGGATGAGTGCGTGTGTTTAGGGGTGCAGAGATGTGCGGCCACACCTGCTGTGCAAAGCTGCAAACTCACAACTCTCCCGACCACCACAATGTGTTGCGCTCAGAGCTCCTTTGTTGTGATGGAACTGCTGGTGGCTGCATGGCTGAAGTGTCACAAGTGTCAAGCCTCATTACGGTCACAATAATCGCTCTGAAACAACCTCTTATTTTGGCCATTTAACATTGAAGGTTGGGAAACTGAGGGCGAGATGCCTGATAGGTTTTGTGATGATTGTTCACCAGGATATGATATAACAAAACAGAAATTAAAAAGGTCTGATAACAGCGTGAAGCCAGTTGTTGTTCAGACCAAATTCCTCCACCTGAAGCACTGTTTTTTAAACGGTACCGAGAACACCATGCAAACAGGTGATGACTCATTTAGATGTTAGCAAGTTATCAATTCCTATTGTGGAATGGCTTACTCAGAGTTATAGGATGTGCAATATGTAACGAGCCAAAATGATTCCTTAAGTTCATGTTTTCACTCTGTTTTTATACCTCATTGGTACATCTACACTGCTCCACATACAAAAGAGCTAGGTTTAGATTTAGTGTGAATGTTTGGGTAGAATTTGGATCCTAAGTTTTGTATCAGCTGATTACAGAGACAACAGCTGCGAGCCCTGATGAATGTTATGTCCGTACTCTTAACTGATAAGCAGAGTTAAAACCTGCACATTCTGTTTGAAGCACATCTACATGTCATTCATACCATCTCCCAGCCATGTGTGGATTTTTGCAGTTAATTTTACTCACACAGGTGAAATACTTTTTCACTAAGAATGTGGAGGTACACGAAGAACACAGATATATCAGTTCACACCAATGACTCAAATATTTGAAAGGATTTGGATTTCACTTGCCTATATACGGCGTACAGAGTCTTCTGAACACATTTCCTCTCTATAAATCATATCTCTGACTTTTATTTTTCTTCGCAAATTTCATTTTCAAAAGATATGGCTTGCTAGTTTTCGAGAAATATTCACCACAGTCGGGATATGGGTGATCATCACTGATTAAAGATTACAGCCGATGATCTTCATAAAATTATGCTTAAACAAAACCTACATCTGTTGTCACTCATAATACCATGCAGCCCACGGCAGGATTAATCGATTCTAATCTAGATGGGTCTTTTTAGGGACCTTAGACCTGTACGGCTTCATTAATTCAGATGGTACGTGACAGTTCAGAGGTTCCTTAAACCACCCATAGCCTGCATAAACAGACTCCTGTGCCAGCCTGGGGTGCATACTGTTATCAGATTAGAAATTCTCTCCTCCACCTGAAGTGATAAGGCAGCAAAACTAAAATGCGTGGACTCTGTTTTCTTCCTGAACTGAAGGTAATCACACGCAGTATGACGCTCCTACAGCACAGCTAAGGGCAGTGAAGGTTACAGGATCACCCGTGTACGTGCTCCAGGGCCATCAATAACATAACAGGCATTGTGAAGACATGGAAAGGAAGATAAATATTATGAAAATTGAGGAGAAAAATAACAGAACTTAAAAACAGCGTAGTAGTTCAGATACACAGCTGGTTCAAATTTTACCCATTTCTCACAAAATGCTCATAAAGAATTGCTGCACTACGCAGGCAATATTTGTTGCCTTTTTTTTTCCCTCTCTCCACAATCTTTTAGCACTTGCCATTTGCCCGAGGTCCAGTCCTCCTCTTTCACTGACCTCTCTCTTTCCCATCCCCAACCAGAAATAAATCTCAGTTTTTCACAGCAGGTGTGATACCCTCCATAAGGGTGTTACAGCACTTTGAAGAACAACTGTACCCTGTCACAGAGATAACAAAATGAGTTACCAGGTGCTAACGCTGCTAGCTCCTCTCCAGCTACAGCAGAAAAATGAATCTCAAACTTTACAGTTCGGAAAACTCCTGAACACAGTCAGGTGAATTTGCTCAGAATTCATTGCTACTCTCTATGTCAAAAACGTGACAGATTCCAGAAAAGAGAAATATTATGGATTCAGGTGGGCAGCTGGCTCTCTTACACGCTGATGTGGGAAGAAGGGAGCATGTGCTGAGAGAATGATCCTACCCATAAACTTTGGACAGGCAGCTAAGCCATGCACCAACACACCTCCAGAGAACACCACCTTTTAAAAGCACGGCTCCTTTAACCTGCTATTTTAAGGGGAAATGAATCTTAAAGGACAGCTAGTGGCAAACTCTCCTCAGCGTAGCCTTCAGGAAAGTTTGCTTTTAACTCATTGAAACAGAAGAATGGTGTTAGAATAAAGATGAATTAAAATCACACGCTTTGGCTGCCTTAACATACAAAGACTCGTGCCCTTGAGCTCCTGAACTGCCATGAACTCAGTAACAAGTGGCTCTGAAGCTGTCCCACACTCTGCTTCGATGAGACAAATGTAATAAACTTTTACTAAAATAAATATAGCATCTTGTGCCAAGTGGAGTTAAAGGCCACAGAAAGTCCACGAGCACCTGTGAAATCACTAAATTCAGATGTGATCCTAGCCTTGAAGCTGGGATGCTCTATCTGGAATTATTAGATAGAGAGCAATTCTGTAATTAGATTGGTTAAAATGAGTGGAACATACGCAGGAAAAGGGAGAGCTAGCGCTGCGCAGAAACACTCCCAAATTTCCCATTTAGGATGCAGAGCAATTGGGTACCTGTAGGGGGCCTAAAGGAAAGCTGAGGAGGGCCCATCTATCAGGATGTATAGTGACAGGATGAGAGGAAATAGCTTTAAAATGGAAGAAAGAAGATTTAGTCTAGGTATTAGGAAGAAATTCTTTACTGTGAGGGTGGTGAGACACTGGAAGAGGCTGCCCTGTGAGGTTGTGGATGCCCCTTCCCTGATTGCACTCAAGGCCAGGCTGGATGGGGCTGTGAGCAACCTGTGCTGTGTCCCTGCCTTTAGCAGAGCAGATGCAACTAGATGACCTTAATGGTCCCTTCCAACCCAAACCATTCTATGCTTCTGCTAGTATAAACAGTTATAGAATCACAAAGTCACAGAATGGTTTGGGTTGGAAGGGAGAGTAAACCCCAACCCTGTGCCATGGGTAGGGTTGCCACCCACAGGGTTGCTCAGGACCCCATCCTACCTGCCCTTGAATGCCTCTGGGAACGCTGACAATCTTTTTCTTTCCTAATAAAATTGTGCATTTCAGGGAAAATATTAAGTTGCGGCACTGGGGTGACAGGGATTCATTTCTACTTTGAATTTGTGAATTTTCTTCAAGCAGAATCACGATGGTTCCTAATAAACAAGGTTTTGCTTAACTGTGAATGGAAATTCCACCGACCAAAAACCCGAGGTATCTTTGAAAAGTGAGGAAGGGATGAGTAGATCATCCTGAGCCTGAACAGCCAGGGGCTGATCCAGACTTGCTCAACAGATTTTTTTTCCCATTGACTTCGATGAAACAGGGCAAGATTAATTTTAAAGAGCCTAAAACCCTCCATCTCTTTACTGAATGAGTATTTAGTTGTGGAAATGAAGCCATAGCATATAGCTTTATATGTGTGTGTGTGTATGTACATACATTTACAATATGTATATAAATTTTAAAATCCTAACACGAAACAAAAGGTTTGCCTGCATAAAACAAAGATTCTGCTACACTTCTGGAATGCAGATCACACATTTTGAGAGTCAAACTCACGGGGGAAAAAAAAAACAACAAAGCTGCTACTGCACTATTGCAAATTAGAAAAGCATAATCAAAAGCAACAAAAAAGACAAACCCTGCCCGCCCAATTGATGCAGGAATTACAAGTACTGTGAAGAGGATTTACATTTTTATTGTGGAAAGATGTTTTCCCTAATGAAGGTGTCACTACTTCTTTGTTGATTTTCAAGTTGAATGAAATCTTAACATTTCCAAAGAGGAAAAAGTGGATATGCGAATTAAAATTCTGTGTAATCACATAGTTCACAATGGTCTGTAAGCTGAGAAGTGAATTTGGGCTGCCCTGTTATTTTGGATGTGCTATTGGTGGTAACTACAGCTTAAATGTTATTGCTTTTGAGGGAATGTATTACATATTTTTTTTTCCTATCAAGGGGTAGCCTATGAAGTCAAATAGATCAGTGTATGGACACGATGTTGATATTAGAGATTCATTTGGGTTATAGTTCAGGAAAGGGGTGTTTTTCTTCCCAATTATATTTGAAAACTGTCCATTCTAAAATTTTGTAGAATAAGTTGTCTGAGAATCTTCTTCAATTATTTAAAAGCACACGTTTCTCATAATTTTATTTCCTGGCTTGTGTTTTATTTCCTATACTTGTGTACATCAGTGGGTTCACCCACTTTAAACCTTCTGAATGTGTTACGCTGTACGCAAGATGTTCATGAGTTGGTTGGTTCCCTCTGCATGGAATTCATGACAGCCGATTCTGAATATACGATCCCTAAAAAAAAGGAAAATGTGTTACTGCTTTTGTGGAAATTATCAACAGTTTCTAAAGACTATTACATGATTAAAAATATATCTAGATCTGCTAGTCAGAATCAATATTCTGACTTACATTTTTATGTGCCAGATTAGTCTTTATATTTGTTTTGATAGAAAAGCAGGCAACAGCCTATTTCATGGACAATAAATTCAAGATAGTAATGAGGAGATAGTATTGCCTCAGCTAACTGCACACAGATTGGAGGGTCACATATTTGACACAGACCCAGTATGGCCCTTAATGAATCTATATACTTGATTAGAGTTACTGTCTTTTATAGCACTAAGTAGCTTCACATCAAAAACTAGCTATTTTTTAATGAGGTTAAGAGAGTCATTCTGTTCTGGAAGAAAATAACCTTTAGAAAATTTCAAAAACGTTCTAGATTTCTTGTGGATTACTTCCTGTGTGAAATCCTCAGAGGGGTTCTTCTGTCCTGGTTTTGGAGATAAACAACGTATCTAAATAAGAAAATACTCTATGAAATGAAATGTGGCCATATTATATTAAAATGTAGATGCAATTTCAGCTTGAAGTCTCAGTATAATTTGTTTATAATTTGTTTTCCTCTTATTATTTTTTGTGCTTCTCAGAGATTTTTCCTTTTCCACTCCCTAATCCTCTCTATTACTGCCACTGAGCAATTTTTAAACTAAATTTTAAACTATAATAAAAAAAAAAAAAACAAATTTTTACATGCCTCTCTTATGTGAATATCTCCAAACTCCTCTTACTCCTGTCTTGATATCATACACTACTTGTCAGCTTTCCATTTTAGGATCTCTTCTTTTTTTTTCTCCCCAGTATATTTGTCTCCATCTTCCAGCTCCTCTTTTTTACTCCTCCTTTCCTGATGTCTGTTGCTTATTCAGTAAATCTAATTTTCCATCAGGAAATGTAACTCTCATCCTCTCTATTAGCTCTTATAAGAATTTGCATTAAATAGAATCCAATTCTGACGGTGGAAATTTGGCTCCACAAAGATCAATAGCAGATCTTTTCTTGGGTCAGGACTTCATCCTAGAAAAGTAGGTGGCATCATCAACAATTTCAACCTGCAAAATAATATGGGGATAATAATTCAGAAAAAAAAATACATTCCTATTTCTAATTTAAAAGATCACAAATGACTCATGCCCTATTCCAAGTCATTTCCCAATAAAACTGCATGAATAGCAATCCATGCATGTCACATATGGAATCTGCATAAAATAAGAATAATAGGGCGCAATTTGTAATTCTTTACAGGGGAACCATCCAAGTTGTAAAGAGCAATTTCCAGCTGAGACAAGCTTAGCTTGGCTGGGAAGATAAACCCGTTCTGGCTCAATCTACTAAAGCTGCTGCCTATGCAAGAGGCAGGGTCCCATTTTGAGCTTTAGCTCTTGCAGCATGCAGAGCACACACGGGATGTACAGGGGATAGCACACGTGCAGAGTTTGGGATAAAAAGACAATTACACTGTCTAACCTCAGATTACAACAGAGATGTTTGAGCCCCAAATTCCATCTGCCTTTTAACAGAGCCACCAGATAGATTAAAACCAAATTTCAAAGGAGAGTAGAGGCAACACAATTCCCTTGATGCTATCTAACCTAATTCCCTGGGGAAATATACATTTATACATCTTAGGATAAGTAGCTCTTCTGCCATGTAGATCATTCTGTCACTGATCCTGGTGGGTAGATGCCTAAGAATTAACTTCTTTACCTTAAGACCAATAGAGCAAGAACTCTTACATGCTTTGCTTTTGCTCTGTATCTTGGGTAAAGAGAAAGATTTGCTCTGCCACTGCACACCGTTGGAGGTCTACTACCTGGCCAGCTCTGTGAGCACGAACTGTTGGAATGAGATTTATTTATTTTTGCATCACCTTGGTAATTTGTGAAGGACAAGTGTTTGCATTCCGTGAAAATATATTGCCCTTCTCTATTTCACTTTTACAACTTTATAGCATTATGCTACAATGCTACTGATAGACTATGTATATATATATAGTCTATCAGTATATATATATATATATATAAATTCCAGATTACTTTGAATCTTTTCCTTTTTTGTCATTTCCTCATGCCTTTTTTGCAAGATATCCCTGTAAAAGCGTTGCCATAAAATATCTGGCGTAGCCTGTACACTTTGTCTATCTGTCTTTCAGATGCAGTGACGGTGTTCTTCCTGGTAATTGACTACGTGGTTCTTTTATGTACAGAGTGCCAGGTCTTGTTTCATTTGCCACCTGGGCTTCTGTTTTAGGGCAGGATAACAGATATATTACAAAAGGAATAAGCAACAAATTCAAAGTGCTTCCAGAATACTTGAAAAAAAAAATATATATGTATATATATAACACAAATATACATATATACACATACATGTAACATGGGCATACTCTGGACTCCAGACTTAAAACAGAAGTCTGAATGCTGACGTCAAAACTGTGTTGTTCTCAAATCTAAGTACTGGACCAGAAAATGAACTTTTCAGCAAGCAGACAGTTACAGAACAGCCCTTTCTGCATTTCAGAGTTCAACTTATGAAACCTCATTCACATTTCAGAGTCATGATGTAGCTCAGGGACATAATTTAGCAGCGGGTTGTTAGAGTTAGGGTACAATGGTTTGATTGCTTTTGGACTTGGTGATCTTGAAGGTCCTTTCCAACCTGAACGATTTCTATGATTCTATGATTGCGTATCCTCTCTGCAAAGATGGCATTCTCAAAACACAGGCTTTTAGGATGCACGGCCTATTTCACCATCTAGTATTCAACAACAACCAGATGAGCTGTACAAAATTGAAAACAAGATTTTTAAGAAATGATATTATGATAAGTGATATTATTTTGGGGCCAAGAGCATCACTGAGTGCTGGCCTAACCTGTTTCTTCAGATGTAATTTTTATGACACGTGCCAACTGTAATCTCTCTTTTCTTACTGTTTCCAACAAAACCTCATTGCGCAAAGCTAACTCCGGTGGAGATTAACCGATTTACAATCATAGAATCATTTCCACTATCTC
>JALIRH010000066.1:2320721-2388221 GCA_023055505.1 Callipepla californica brunnescens
TTGCTTTGTTAAAAAAAAATAATAAAATAAAAATAAAAATGAATGAAGGAAAGAAAAGGAAAAAGAAGAAAAACAACAAAATACCCCAACAAACAAACAAACAAAGAAACAAAAAAAAAAACTGGGGTGAAGGGAAATAGAAACTGAGTTCTCTGTGGCTTTGCCTGCTTTGTGCCCAAAGCTAAAACAAATGTGTCTCACTACAAGTACCTGCACACGTTTGTGGGTGTTACTGAAGATCTAATTCAGCTTTCCACATCATTGGCTGTAGCTTGGTCTTACTCATGTACTCAACAGTACTTGCACTTAGAATGAAAAGTTAGTGGAAACTCAGTGCAGTCAAGTGGGAGTGAGAAAGGAAACACAAAAATAAATAGATCTAAATCGCCAAAACTAGGTCAGAATATATCTCAGCCCTTTATCCAATTGTCATGGTTTTAGGGTTTTTTTTATCAGTATTGCACATCATGACATCATGTAGAGCACTGGAAGTTAAAGAGTTAATGTTCCAAATCCATGGACTGTTGGATTTCTGGCTCCCTGCTTTGCGAAGAACTCCATACCTCGGAGAACTTTGCATTCCTGTTTTGGAGTCAGAAAGAAAGACAAAATTGCACACATGTCCCAAGTCTTTTTCTTTTTGCTGTTCCTCAGCAGAGTGTGCTCCCTAGCCATCTCACCTTCACCTTTACAGTAAGGCCTTCAGTTTTGGACATACTCTCTCTCGTTTTATTTATTAGGTTCAATTCCAGTGATATCGTATTGTATTATTTTCCGTTCCAATATCTTATTTAGGAAATTAGCTCTCCTCCTCAGACAGCTGCCGCTGTTTTGTTTTTAGGCCCATCTCCCTGTCTTTTCCCTTTTCCCCCTCCCCCTTTCCTGGTGGGATCCATGGGTCTCCCACTCCATTCATCACAGAACTGGGCTGAACCAGCACGTAAACCATTGACACCGTTTTTGAAAATCTGTGTTTCAGTGGATATGTAAAAACACAATAAAAAAAAATCTGATCCTATGGAATAAATAACAAAATTATTACGACTCACAATACAATCCTGATAAAAAAAGATATAGAAGATAACAGAAGGTGAGAAGTGAATGTTCTGCAGGTAAGATACTAGCTTTTTGTTGTGTGGCCAGAACAGCCAGAAGATACAAAATATGCCAAATACACCAGCAGCACAATCCCTGACCTCAAGACTCATGACTAAGAAAATCCAGCTGAAATCACACATCAACCAAATGAAGATGCATTGAATCTACTTTTTGTCTCATGCATGCATAGCGCTGTTATGAAATCTGTTTAAATGCAACAAATTCAATTGTAAACTCATTGAAAATGAATTCCAAACATGGGAATATATGAGCTGGGGTCACACTGACATAAGGGAGAGCTCAAGACCAAAATCCAGCCTGACTGAGAAGTGTCATGATTTAGAAATAGCAAAGGTTTTTAGCAGCCATCATAGACATTCCTTTAGCAACTCTCAAAACTTTATGAGAATAAAACTTTGATGTCTTTTTGCATTATTTTAACCCTTACAGATTGTCCATGGAATAGTAGCACTTCTGTTTAATTCTCTCTCATCATATACAGTCATGAGGACCTACCCTCGCAAGGGAGATACTGATAATCTTACAGCTGTAGAATGATGCATTCAAAATTCCTTTCTTGTTGTCATGACTTGAAATAATCTGTAGATAGAAGAACAAAATCCTAGGGCAGATGTGTTTGTTTCCCGTAAAATTGTGTGAGGATTCCATCTTACCTTTTTCTTCTTTGGTTCTCTGAATGCCTGGTATCCGATGTAGCATCTTCCCATCAATTAGTTGCATGGGTTTATTCAATAATTGCCATGGAGAGGAAAGGAAAGGGAGGAAAAAGTTGTCCATTAGATTTCTTTTCTCATCATCTTATTGGAGGTGTCTTCCCTAGGTAATGATATTATTCAATGATTGGTAGCTCATTCAGGCAGCCTAATGAAGACTGGCCTTTTCCATGCTCTAATCCTGGACAAAAACAAACAAACAAACAACAACAACAACAACTTCCTGCCATTTTCTTCCACTTTCTGCCTTCAAAAAGGATTTATAGAAATAAGGAGTTTGAGGTGTGCATATTCCTCTGTACTCAGCACTGGAACCAACGCTTAGCAAGTGATGATCCAGCTCTACTTGGTTTGTACCAAATGATCAAATACATTTCAGATTGCTGTCACATAATATTGTAGAAAAGGAGAAAAAAGATAAACATTGAAGATTTATTTTCTGTCTGACAGTCACATGATTCTGATTCAAAGTCTGAGTTCATAGTTTGCCAGAAAGGAAAGAACAGTTCAAAGGTTGCCACTTGCACAGGTTGCACAGTGCAAGCATCTCCTGATACACACTATCTTAAATCATCCCAGATATTAAATATTCTCTCTATTTTCTATTTGAAGAGACAGATATATAACTACTGAAACCAAAACATGACACTCAACTTCATGATGTTCAGTACAGAGCTCACTCTGCATTTGTAATAGCACTTTGGTTACATAAACTCTGTAAGTTTCCAGAGAAATCCTGTCACATACAACATTAAACATTATTTACATTTAATTAGGCAAAATCAAATCCTGCAAGTTAGTTCATTAGATTTCTCCAAGGCCACTTGTTTATGTAAGCACTGAATCATTAGTATGCAGATGCTTCCATAATTATAAGACTGTCAGATAAGAAACCTGCTGCCTCGGACAGATAAAGAAACTTGGAGATAGTCAAAGATATAAACCCTGATTCAGCTCTACAGCATTTAGAAAAACGTAGCCTGAAAGTGCAGAATCACTCACAGATGTAAGCCGCACATGAATGAAATACCAAGTCCAACATTAATGGGACTCGGTTAAGAAAGAAAAGCATCTTAATTTTGACAGCAGCATCTTTGAAAGGAGCGATGAAATTCGAGGCAGGGCCAGTATGTTCTTACAATTATTTTTGATTGTACCTCAGTACTTCCCACAGCCACCACATACCCTGATGTGGTCCACAATGGACTCCAGGTATTACTCTTAGCAGAAGGATATTTTCTCCAAAGGCACAATGTTATTTTTTCCCACAGTCTACCATACCTTTCAGAACAGCAAAATGTTATTGAGGAGATTATGGGGTACATTATCTTCTGCAGTTAAGGATGTACAGAATGGAAGCACAGTTCTTGAGGGTGAAGCACTGGATTGACACAAGTGTGTGATATTCTGGCTCAATTGGAAATCTTTTTCCCTCAGGACGGTGCTGACTTTGCCTTTAGAACACCTTCTTTCACAGAAAAGAACTGTGCTGCCACTGAAAAACTCTTCTGTTGCTCTTTTTATATAACCCAAATCACCTTCTCATGTATTTTTGACCTCTGCTGCTGCAGTACTTTTTCAGGTTAAGTAGCAAAAACATATCAGGTACTGCTTCAACCTTTCAGTGACAAAAAGCCATTTTGCTGAAATTCTGTTCTTTAAGTCTTGTGTGATCATATTGGTGTATTCATTAGTCTGACAAAATTAGAGCTTTACATATGCTTTCATTACCTGGAGCAACTCTCAGTTTCAGCAGTTTCAGCAGTTTCAGTGCTTCCTCATATTCACGCCATTGCACTAGATCAAGTTGTGTTTGTATCTCATGAATGATCTATTGGCCTTTTTCACATTTTAAGCACAATATGAGGACTTCAATCAGAAAAAAAAAATACTGGATAAATCAATAGGTTTTATTTTTTCAATAGGTAATGGTCTTCAAAAATGTAGATTGGGTGCTGCTAGAGAAGGAACAGCAGATAAAATAAAAATAACGTGTGGTAGAAAATGATGTACCCTGATACACTATATTTGGTGTTATAATGATGGCTCTTTAAGGTATGATTTAGAGGTAGGCAAAGAAGAGCTCGGGCAGAACGAGGTTATATTATGCAGAGAGTCTGCAAGGATTAAAACTGGTTGGTTTAGCAGGGGACAGGAAAAACCTGACAAAGCAAAGTTACAAAAAAGGTAGACTAAGCTCTTCTATGAGAACAGAATAATGCTCGCTGAAACCAGATAAAATTCAAAAGGAGTTATCTCATTAGGTGGTACACTGCCTATAGAACAAAATGACATTGAATATTATTAAGATTTAGATGAACAACACAGGAAAACTTATTTTTGGCTATGTTTGTGAATACCCACAGGTTAATAGTAGAATAGAGATTAATAGAGGAAAGATTATACATATATTTTACATCTGTATAGCTCGAGGTATTAATATAAATAGCAATAAAAATACTGTTTGCTGTAGTGGTGGCAAGTGTTGATCAGCTATTTAAGCAGCATGCTCTGCTTAAATCTTCTATGCTGTTCTCCAGCAGTACAAAACGCTTTCTGGTTGTCTGTCCCCATAACTGTATGTCCTTCCCAACCCTGCCTCTACTGATAATCAGTGAGTGTAACACTCATCAAATGCTCATTCCCCTTCATCTGTTAGGAAATTTTTTCCTCTGTAGTAATTGCTGTGCCTCCTTGAGCAAACTGTACGAAACAGTGCAGGAGAGAGGATGGGGACTGGAATGAGAAACTCACCTAGGTTATGCAGCAATTACTGTATGCGTTTTTATTCATTAGCACATTTTCCCTCTTTTCCCTAACACGGTCTCTTGAATGTACAATCTAAACTCACCTGGTGTTTCTTGGTCACGGAAAGGGGCTAGTGACTAATAAATCCTTAAGAGGCAGAAAGATTGGACAAACAGTGCCAACCCCTGGAGACATTCAAGGTGAGGTTGGAAGGAGTCATGGACAGCCTGATCAAGTGAGTGGCAATCCTGTCCAAGGCAGCAGGTTGGAACTGAATGGGTTTTGCTGTTCCTTCCAACCCAAACCCATGATTCTATGATTTTTAAGAATACTGAGAGCTTTAGTGGTGGTTGGATCTTCAAGTACATCAGAGATAGAAGTAC
This sequence comes from Callipepla californica brunnescens, assembly GCA_023055505.1. Lineage (NCBI taxonomy): Eukaryota > Metazoa > Chordata > Aves > Galliformes > Odontophoridae > Callipepla > Callipepla californica. The sequence goes on from JALIRH010000066.1 coordinate 2,325,685, forward strand.
TAAAATCTCAGGCTATTAGTTTATAGTGATGCACAACACCAGGCCATGGGAGAGGGACCTGAGTCAGGGAGATGAGGCTGAGATGTGAGGTTGTGAAAATGTTCATTTGAACATTTGCAGATGGCAGCATGGGATGTAATATGTCTGGCAGATCCATTGGCATACACAGAAACCTGTGGTGTGTCGATAACTGTGCCATTAAACAGATTCATCTGCAATTGTGTGATGGTTCCAGGCATGTCCTCAGCAAATGTGTAAACAATACAAAGCTGAGATGCCCGCAGTCCCCTCATATTGTTGCAGGACTTCAGGTCTGCCTGAATTTGGGAGAACCACAGTTCTCCTGCAGGTTCATCACAGGGATCAGTCCTGTTCAATCCTGCTGAACAGCCTCAAGAATTATTTAGATGATGAGGCAGAGTGTACTCTTACCATGTCCACTGATGATCCCAAACTGAGAGGAATGTCTGTTGCAGCTGCTTAGGCTGGAGAAATGGCCTGATGAGAACCTCACGGATTTTAACAAGGGGAAATGCTAAGTCCTTCCCATGGACAGGAATAGCTGGAGGTACTATGGAATGTGGGGATCCCCAGCTTAGAAAGCAGCTCTGCAAATAGGATCCTGGGCCAGCAACATTCTCCAAAGCACACTTGGAGGTGGCTTTGGCAAGGATCATGGAGAAGGGCTACCAGAAGTACATTGGCTAGAAAAGAAAGATCCAAGGAAAGGTACACCCCCAGCCCACTGGCAAGTAAGATGGGAGAAAACGTGAAAACTGACATGGAGATGGCTGTCATCTGTACACCTCCATTGTTCTGACAGCTGAGGATGTGAGCCAGGATGTGCAGACACAGCCAGTTGAGACCCCTGAGGAGCAGACGTGTCCCATCTGTCTCTGCCTGTTGACTGAGGCCCATGTTGTCCCCTGGTCTGCATCCAGCACTGTGCCAGGGCTGACTGCCCACTCTGCCATTGGCCCATCACTGCCATCCTGAGCCCAGTGCCATGCTCCCCTTGGCCCGCTGATCCTGTGGAGAGTTCCTACAGATCAGAGAGCATCAGGAAAGAACATCTTCCCACTGATCCTGGAGGATCTGACCCCGCTGAGTGTAGCACAGTCCATCCAAACCCCAATGCCAGTGACCCCACAGCCTCTATTGGTGGTGGGAGTGCAATGGATGCAGCTGGTCACTGTGGACACCAAGGAAATATGAATGGCTGAGATGAGCCTCAGAGGAGCAGCCTGGCACTGAAGACCAAGTGTGACACTACATTAGTCCTCAGTTCTGAGTTGGGGGCCCAGCCTCACCTGAAGCCAACGTAGAAATGGATGAGTGAAGTCCTGAGGGTGACAGAGAATATCTCCTAAAACTCTGGCAGAAGAAAATGCCTACCACCGTCCTGGGAACTGCAGCCTGGGAGCCAGAAACATCCTTGGAAGGCACTGCTTGGAATTGCAGCTGGATACTTAAGCACCAGAGACAGCCTGAGGATAGCAGTGATAAGGGAAAAACCCTTTCCCTTATGTTTGGCCATGGTGAGAACACACCATCAGTTCTGCCCAGTTCTGGGCTTCCCACTCCAAGAAAAACCTGGGCATTTTAGGGAAAGAGTCCAGCGAATGGCATCTCAGCTGACTGGAGCATCCCATAGGAGGAGAGCTGGGGCTGTTTCTCCTTACAGCAAAGGCTCAGGGGTATCATGTCAATGTCAACAGCTCATGGGAAATCCTGAGACTGGTTGCTTCTATTTTCTTTCCAGAGATGAAATGTAAACTTAACCTGATACCGCACTGTAAAGAAAGGACAGGGAGGGGCTTTGGCACAGTTCTTGTGGACCCCCATGGGTGCAACTGCCTCCGGGTGTTCCTCTGGAGTGGCCTGTCCGGCCCAGCAGCAAATGTCCATGCAGCCTGATCTTAGGGGGCTTCAATTCTTCTTCTAGGGTACCTTTCCCTCAGATCCACCTTGGGTTCAAACTGGAAGGGCTTTAAGGTCTCTTCCAAACCAGGCTACTATGTGAATTTGTGACTATGATATCAAGTGTGGTGGCTAAATAAACCCAAGTTTGCTGCAGGCACAGGAGTCTTTGGAAGTGCCCAAACCACAAGACACAACTCAGTGCATGACTGTTGTCTCATGATTGCTTCTGGAGTGTGGGTACTTGTGGAAGATTCAAAAACTTGAGAGCTGAGGAGTGAAAATCCCCAAAGTCCTATGTACACGGCTCCACTGAAGTACTAAAGAAGCTGACAGATACTTTTGATGAAAGTCTTCCAAACTTTCCATCCTCCCAAACTCCACACAACCTGCTATTTTTTTTTCTCCATTTCTTTTTTCCTTTAACAGAGTGAGCTTGTGTGCCATGGGGAGTTTTCCAGCTTCTTCACTACCCCCAAGCTCTCACAACTCTTGCATAGCACAAAGGTAATGTCTCTAAAAGCAGCAATTAAAATAAGACCAGTGTGTCTCTAATAGTAATAATAGATGTCAAGCACTACAAAATCTCTGTGCTTACCCATCAACTTCTCTTATTACAAACCCACAAGTACTGTTTTCATAAAAGCACCTTTCAAGTAATCTGCCTTTTACTGAAATGTGACTGCTACTGTGTACTATTTTAAAAATGGCTTGACAGAATTGCTAATGTTCTCATTCCTTCAGGATATTTCCTAATACTTGTAGCCTTTTCATGTTTCTAATTAGGCCAGTAATGGTCCCTGAAGTTAAACCAATTAAAATTATTTACTGTGACACATAGTGTGGAGATAATTATCTGATATCTGAATCTAACTTCTGCTTACTTCGCAACATTACTTAATAGAAAACAGGGAAACTGATGCCCATGCTTTCATTTTACTTGTCTACCAAATGTGTTTGCCCTATAGCAAACTGTTTAAATTAAGCATTAAAATCTTTGTGGTGCTAATCAAAATGTTTAAAATCCACTCACACTTCCTTTATAGTTCTGAGAAGCATATAAAACTCTTACACATTACCTTTTACATTATAGTTGCTGACCAATGTAGTATTATAACCACATTGTACATAGATAATGCAGCTTCTGCACTTTCTAAAGCCTTTCCCAGTTTTGTTTTGTTTTGTTTCGTTTCTATTGCCAGCGTGCATGCAGCAGAATAAAGATTTGAAATTTTTGATGTTATGGACAAAGTACAGTTAACTTTTTTTAACTTTATATATATATATATATATATATATATGATTTAGATTGGCACATTTCCCTTAACTGATTTTTTTTCTGGGAAAAAGTGAAATTGATTTTCAAAGGCACCAAAGTCCATAATTTACCCAAAGTTCACTTAGAGTTTAGTAATTTCAAAACCTCATTGAAGGAGGGGATACATGTAATAAAAAATACAATGCTATAAGTTCAGGGGATATGTATTATTTCCATTAGAGCATCGATGCTTCTTGAGTATCTCCCCCTCAGAAAAACATCAGAATGAAAGGAAGGAAGGAGAAAATCTAGAACCCAATTCTAAATTCGGAAATTATTTGGCCTGGTTGTAAACTGAAACTGATTGAAGTCTTCACACAGAAACCTGAACCAGTAAAAGAATTTCTATTTTTGCTTGGATCTGTCAGATGCAGATTGCAATAATCTAGAAAGGTGTTCAGCAAACGACAGGGGCAAGCCAAGACAACTACCACAAGATAACTGATAACTTCCCATAGCACAGACAGTGGGAGGATGCTGCATTTGCTTTGCCAAATTCTCTGAGCTTTGTGGCCAACCTGAAACCTAAATTGAGTGTTTATGGGTTTGTCTAATTCAAATTTAACGTTGCATTTTTGCACTTTCCTGGAAACTGAAAATATATACACGAACTTCGAGCACAAGAAATTTGCTCTACTTACAGGCTGGGAGATTCAAGCCTGCAGAAACACATGCAAAATAGGCAGCAATACAACATGCTCCAGGGAGGTGATGCGAGGCCAGAGGGAAGAGCTTTTGGAGGATGAAGGTAGATCAACATTTCATGCTCAGATGGTCACTTTTTTCCTTCTTTGCCAGATTTTAGTTCATCAAAAATGTAGAAAAATACAAGGAAAAATAAGTATAGGTCCATTGCTCCTTCCCCTCAACATTCTAAATCCTAAAATATTTCAAAGCTATTAAAATATTTAATGAATAAACACATTTCTGCATCGCCGTTATCAAATCCCTTCCACTTCTGCATATTTCACAGTATTTAGTATACCATAAAACGTCACTAAAATGAGTGAAGCAATTGCAGGCACTGTTAGACATTATTCTTACGCAGAGATGTTCTCATGTTTTGGAAAAGTTCTCAGTTCTGATTAAGGGGATGTAGTTAGCTTAAAGACAGTAACTAACTTTAACATCTTAATTCACTAAATATTTCTTTCTCCATCTTGCCACTGCTAACTAATTCACATGCTTACATTCTTTTATCATACAGATCATCAAAACTGATTAATTCTTGTCTGCTCATGGTGCTACTGAGAGCAAAGGAATGCACATCAATTCCTGTCACCAAGGAGTTAAAAACTCTTCAGCCTTCACTCTAGAAGGTTTGCTCTTGTGCCCTTTTAGACAATGACAAGCTGTTAAGTGTAAAACTAATTAACATTTCAAAATCTAGCGTTAATCAGTAGTACTCAGATTCATTGGGAACTCTGTTCTGCTGAGTTTTTCCACTTGTTCTTTTCATATAACTTCCAAATTATTTTGCTAGCTTTAGCTGCTCTTTACCACACTGAAAACACAGTGAAACGTTACAAGACTAAAGTTGTGAGAGATAACATTTGTGGCATAATTTTTAATGCCACTCCTAAAGTCTGGTCCTTATTCAGTGCTCCCTCTCCTCCCCTCTCCCATCTTCCTCCAGAGTGGCAGAGCTAATCCTCAATCATGTTTATTGTTGTGTTGAAGAATAACTTATATTTAAGATAACGACTGGCTGTTATCTTAAATCTTGGACTGGCCTGTAAGAATTCAGATGGAATCTAAATTAGGTCCCTGCTAAATAAGACGTACAAATCCCCTTTATGTTAAAAAGGAAATATATATCTATATATTTTGCTCCATTCACAATTTCAATTTTGAAAGCAGTGTGGTCATCTCAATGTCACATTATAGAAACTGGGAGCAATTTTCTATGATAAAGAAACAAAATTGCTCAGGCCTGCTGTTGAATAAGAGCTCTAAGATGCATTTGGATATGGTCTAGGGTAGACTATGTCCAACCTGTGGCCTACAGGCTGCGTGCAGCCCAGCAGAGTCTGTACCGTGGCTTACCCTCTTCCCCATGCCATCATGACAGTGGTTCTTCCCATACCAAAGCAATTGTTCACTCAAGCTCAGACAAGCCAAAAGATGGGAAGAATTGTCTTGGTCTACAGGTAAATATATAATTTAGTTGATGTGTACAACTAACAGAACTTTTTAGACAATATTTTTGACTATAAAAACTGGGGCGATAAAAAATAAAACCAGTGGAATATTTGACTTTCTTTTTGTGAAACTGATGCGCCAGTTCAGTGAGTTTAATGGAAGTGGTTACAATTCTTAGTGAGGTCTCAAGATGATCATCAGGTCTTTTTGATGTAGTTGTACTCTTCCTGTGCTTCACTCTTAAAATCATGATACAATCATAGAATTGCTTGGATTGGAAGGGACCACGAGGATCAGCAAGTTCCAACCCTCCTGGCAGGGTTTCCAGCCACTCTATTAAGTAGATCAGACACCCCAGGGCCCCATCAATCTTTACCTTAAACATCTCCAGTGACAAAAGCATCCACAACTTCTCTGGGCAGTGTGTTCCAGCACCTTACCATTCTCCCAGTAAAACGCTTTCCCCTGTCATCTGATCTAAGCCTTCCTTTATTTTAAAACCACTCCTTCTTGTCCCATTCCTATCACTGTCTACCCTTGAAAAAAGTCAATTTCCCTAATATTTATAGACAACTTTTAAATATAGGAAGGCTGTGATGACGTCTACCTACAGCTTTCTCTTTTCCAGGTTGAACAAGCCCAGTTTCTTCGACCTGTCTTCATAGGATAGGTGCTCCAGCCCATGGATCATCTTCTTGTTCCTCCTCTGGACCTTCTCCAAAAGCTCCACATATTCCCTGTGCATGGGGCCCCACACAGGTGTGACTGTGAAGGAAAGGATTATTGTCTCTGGTCAGACCGTACTTATAAAAGTGTAATAAAGAGACATGATCATTTTTTTTTTCTAGGAGTTGAACAGCTGATTGCAGCTCTATATAATTTACATTAAAAATTTGCAGACAATGTACTTGTGTTGATGGAAAATGGAGTAAAAAACGTACAAATATGTATATATATATATGGTGTGTGTGTATGTATATATATATTTTTTTTCTAAATCTTGAAGCCTATTCTCAAATTCATTTATCAGAACAGAAAGCACAGCTGCATATTTTTTTTTTTCTGCAAACAGTTTAGACTGAGTTTAACTGATATATCAAAATGCATACAATTGTATAACATGAGTTGATCTTGCCGTAATTTAAGTTTCATTTTAAATACTGTTATGGTTTGAAACATAGCACAGAGAAACTGATTTTCACCTTGAAGATGCATGTTAAACTCATTTAAGTGGGCAGTCAAATCCACACACACACACACACACACACACAAAACAAATTATTTACACTTTTTCTGAGCTTTTTGAGCTGTTAAAAATTACAAGATTTTGCTCCTTTGTCACCTGAGCAGCCCACACTCTAGCTATGCCCAGTGTTGATACGGACCAATATTGATATGGACAACAGATGAAAAATAAGTAATGCTCATTAAATTTTGTTTCAGTATTCAGTTTAAATTTGAAATGCTCCTATTGAACTGTGTCATATTGAAGTGTACCAACAGGCAGCCTCTCAGAATCCTTCTGTGCTCCTCGGCGAAATATTCCACAACATGAGATTCAATATCATTTTTCCAAATGAAACAATGGCATTACAAATGTATTCCAGTCTTAAATTATTTTTAAAAAGCTAGTGAAATCCCATAGCTAGATAACTGCAGATATCATTAGGATAACTTCACAATCCCTACTTGAAGAAAATAAATAAGATATGCCTTATACTCAGGACCTAGACTTTCCAACGCTGCTGTCTTTTCTAGATATTAATTTCAATAAAACCTATACAACTTACACAGTTTTATAATATTTATTGGGACAAAAGGGCAACATCAGTAGAGAAAAATTCTGTTTCTCCATCATAATATGAAGTCATAATTTGATCAAACTTAATTTATTGTTTCATTTTCAGCTAGTTTATAGAGCAACTACTTAAGGATTTGTTTAATTTGTAAAAAAGAAGTCATATTTTGTGGGATTTCATTAGGGCTATTTTGTTGTGATGGCTTTTCAGTCTTCAGATTTTTTTGCAGCTCCAATGGAATCATACATTAATCGTATATTAATTGCACCTGCAGGTGGTCATGGTTATTTTGCATATAACTAAAGGAAATGTGCACATACAAAAATAAATATTCATGTTGTGTTGTCTCTGCAACACACATTGTTTCCCTAGTATTCATATTTATGAACATATATATAAAACATCTTGGAACAGATTGAAATTTAATGTCTGTGTTCAATTCTTGGATATTTTATCTTTTAATTTCTTCTACAAAGCAATGAGAAGAGAGAGAGATTTCTCTCCAATCAACGTGTTTTGAATGAGTTCACTGGAGATAGTTTTTTTCCTGTGTCTGAAAACAATTGTCTCCTGCATGTCTGTCTTCTCCCTTTTCTACCTTGAAACACAAGCGTGATCTGTGAGACCCCAAGCAAATGTAAAGAGAAGTTATGGTACTGAGCAGGCGCCCTAAATGATGGAAAAAAACTTTATTTTCAGGGGATCAACAACTCCTTTTCTTTCTGATAGGAAAAATCATCTCAGACATCCACTTTTAGAGGACGGAGAATACCTGTGCGATATGTATTTAGAGAAGCAGAAATTGAGAGGCAGAAATAACAAACCCAATATATCACCATCTACCACTCAGGTTCAACCGTCTGCTTATCTAAATGTCACTTTTTAAGAATCTCACCACATGGTCAAACCACAGGCCTTTAGAGAGAAACCAGCAGCAACTCAGCACGAGAGACCACAGTGCAAGCCTTCCCTTCCTGCTGCTAGAAGCTTTCAGTCCTCTGCCAAGCCCACCGTTGGATGATCTACCCAGTGGTTTGCGTGTGCTGCTCGGTGGTTGTTCATGCTGCTTGAGAAGAAAGCAATACCTTTTCTCTAAAGCCATAGGTGTACTTCAGCAGTATTAGGACTATGATTATTTACATTATGGGAGCATTCCTGACCTCTGCAGTCGGCTTAAAATTTTAGGCTTATCTTTTATTTTATTTTTTTTTTTGTCTTGACAAACCAAGTTCTTATAGCAATTATTTTCCCACAGTGGGTTTCTTGAAGGAAAATGTAATACTGTAATTTGTGCTATGAGGATGAGGTGACGTGCATGTCAGCAATTTCTGTAAATAACTGATCTTACTATGCTTTGCAAGTGAAAACACATTCATCTCTCCTTTTTGCAGGGATAAGTTTCATTAATAGTGATACTGTAAACCACGATGGCATGAAGTTTTGCTGCATGCCATGTCTTAAAGAAGAATTCTGTGAAGTGTGTCAGTGAGTTCATTTATCCATTCCTATCCCCTCTTTATGAGCCTTCCTGGTGCTCAGAACTACCCACTACCTCGTAGAAGTCTGGAAAATCACCCGCAATTGGCAGAGACATCACAGTTTTCTGCTGTTCTTGCACATCCCAGGGAATCACCTGGTGGTGGTTGGTGGTCACAGCTAGAAATAATCCTTAAGAAGAGTTCCCAGAAGGTGAACTGGTGGATCTCATGACTGCTGGCCCTTAGCTGCTGTTTAACAGTCGTCTTGCTTAACAAACCTCTAGAAGAAGTGCTCATGGACAAGCTCTTTGTCTCGTGAGCTGACGCTGCTGCTTTGCTACCCATTTGGTGACCATCTCCTTCTCCTGGAACCTGCTGTGCAGTCCCTTCCACGTTGGCCAGTTCCCTTCTTAGTGGGTATAATAAACTGCTACAAAGGAAGCTCATGATGAAGTCTTGCAGTGGGATATGATAACTTTTTTAATAGCACTCAAATTTAGATCAAGTAAACTAGCAGACTGTTATGAAAGTAGATTCCCTCCTCTCCTCCCAGTGTACTCCCTTCTGTTGATAACTTTTTGATGTGAGCACGAAAAATCATGTAAATTGGCTAAAATGTCCTTGCTATCCAAAATACAACTCCCTCTACAGTAAGATATGCGACACCTATCTCACAGACAGGAGCTTACAATCCTGTTCATTAATTTTATCACTAACATAAACTTTTAATATGCATATGATCAGTATATGGGACTTCCAGGGCAGCTTAAAATGACTGTAACCTGTAATTACTGCTCCTGTACTTGATTATAATAATCTGATTGCAATTATTCAGTGATTTTAATACAAGCCCCAAGCTACATAACAATAATTCAAGTGCAGTGATTGGGAACATGTTTCTGTTTGGCTGTGGAATGATGTTTTAATCCGCACTGATTCAGGGATCTGGCTATAGTTCTATTCATGTAATTAAGGCACATTTATAAAGTCAAGTAGAATAACTTTAGTCTGAAGTGAATTTAATTAATGCAAAGACTCTATATAAGTCAAAATGGATCATAAGCATGAATTCCTTAGATAGGAATAATAAAGCAAAGATAGCGATACGTGTCTGGTTTGTCCATTACAATGAGGTGGCTAATTTTTAAATAAAAAAGAACAAGCATATGGGAAGATGGGAGGAACCTGCTTCCAGCAGTGCTGTAAGATGCATTTAATTTGAGATCCAGAAATTTTACTGGAAGTTTTATCATTTCCATGCTCTCGACTCTGCCCCAGGCTTAACCCCATGATCAGAAGCAAGACTTTAACAGGTGAAATAATCCTGTAAATGCTTTACACTGATGGAAATTTTGAATGAGCAAATGTTTTAAATGAGGATAAGCTCCTCACAGAGCAATGCAAAGTCAAGGTCTCTAAAAAGTCTACTTGGAGATCTTATACCATGAGTTTTTCTCAGGCAATAGAAACGACTTTGCAGAGTAGGAGATTGCACGACTTCAGGAGGGAGACAGAATTTTACGCAGGCAGATAGCGATAAGAGGAAGGGGTTTTATACAAAAAGAGGGGAGATTTAAATTAGATGTTAAGAAATCTTTCACTTGGAGGAGGGTGAGGCCCTGGCACGGGATGCCCAGGGAAGCTGTGGGTGCCCCAAACCTGAAGGTGCTCAAGGCCAGGTTGGATGGGGCCCAGGGCAGCCTGAGCTGGAGGGTGGGCAGCCCTGCTCAACAAAAGCCATTCCAAGATTCTACAATTCTGCTTTCTCAAGACAAACGAAGACAACAAATGAGGACACATGAGCAGACAATTAATTCTACTTTGACACTTAATATGTAAATTATTGTTTTAATCTTTATCAATCAGAAATATGTTTACTTAATAAGCCAGTTCTTATATGAACCCTTTTTTCCTTTTTGATTTGAAAAAGAAGATTTAATACAGTAGCATTCTTACTACTTTCCTCTTTTCTGACATAATACTGACCATATAGCCATTATCTTAATACACAATGTAAATTTCTCAAACCAAACCTTACTTATTTAAAAGAGAAAGAAGCCATGTTTCCATGTTTCTAATAGTATTTGGGAATGAACCCATTTAAAAAACAAAACATAATGGAAAAAAAAAACAAAAACAAAAAACCTAAAACATCACAGAAGTCTGAAGACGATAAAAAGTCATCCTTCCCCTGAAACACATATTACTTACCCTGATCATAAAAGTGTATTCTAGTGATTGCCCATGAGTTACGCATTGCTAATAAGTCAACAAACAACTTTAATCCTGATTAGATTTAGACTTGTGTGAACTACTTTTTCCCCCCCCCAGGACATTTGAAGATAGCAGAGAAAAAAGAATAATTTAGATAGTAATTTCTGAAGTTGATCAAGTTTTTGAACAAGGGCTCAGGTAATTCCATCCAGAAGACTGCAAAAAGAATGGTTTGCTGTCTGATCTTCTTTCCCAAGGAGATGCCTGCTGTAGTAAATTCTGATTTGGGAATGAACCTTGTGTGAAAGAAAATCAAAGGGATTTTTGATTTTCACTAACAAGTAAAATTGTCATTATGAATACTAGAGAAGGAAGGAGCAGTGCCTGGTTTTGGACCAAATCAGACAATTTTTGCATTCTTGCAGGGCTACATTAGCAGCAAACAGAGGCTGAAAATCATCAAGCTGTACACAGCTTGTTTTACAGCCACTCTGACCACTGCAAAATGACTTAAAAGCAATGTACTATGTCTATTAGTACTTCTCCCTGAGAGAAAAACAAATCACTCCAGGCAAAGTAGTTGTACCTCAGTACACTATGAACAAACATTGTTCCATTGTGATCTTTTTTCTAATTGTGTGCATTTCTATCTCTTGCCAGGCAGGATAAATAAAGAACAGATAGTGGCTGCAACTGCTTTTCTGATACTTTGACTTAAAAATGTTGATCACAGTTTTTTTTCCAAATACTCCAGACTCTGAAGTACTCCAGATACTCCAGTACCGAACTCTGAATACTTTATCAGATGCAAATCTGGTATAATTTTATTTTTTTCTATTTATTTATTTATTGCAGTGTTACAATAGATATATTTTTAATTTGTGCTACTTAATTCTCTCTTCCACTCTCTTTTTTAAAATTTCTTTTTCCCTTCATGCTAGGCCTCAATATTTTTAAAAATATTATCCCTCCCTCAAAGTATTTTAAATCCTTACTTAGCAGGTGTTGACGCATGTATTTTCAGCACTACAGGCTCATTCGTTTGTAAGAAGTAAGCTCATTAAACGTTTTGGCCGAAACTCAAACACTTAATAATTTGCATGGCAAGTAAACAAGCAAACATGAACCAAACCACACCAATTAACTGCAGATTTGAACATGGTTGAATCTGTGGGAGTGGCAGAGATGTCTGCAAGTATCCCCTACTGTTCCAGAGCATCTCCAGCTTCAGTGGTGGCATTGGTAACTCCAGGTCTAAAAACTGAGGTAAGAATTTATCCACTGTGTGTATGGATGATTTCAGGGACATTACTAAAGATTCCCGTGTTCCAAAATGTGTGGATGTATTTCCTGACAAATATATGATTTATGTGGACACTGGATTTTTACTAGCCGCTTCTGTGTTGCAAACTAGTCTACCAACAAGAATACTGTATTTTAGGACTATTTTAAAGACCTGGGTTGCTGCATTTCCAATACAAATTACCACTGTGATTGCATAAGCCATGCAGGCATAAAGTACTGTGTACATAATGGAATGAAGGAGAAGTACAACAGACAGCCTTTTCCAACATTAAAATAGAGAATTTAAAAATAAATAAACAAAATTTTATCTCTCATCTGGTGGTTCTTGATGACATCTTTTCTTGCAATCCCAGTAGGTATCTACTTCAGTTTAGGTTACTGACAGGGCAAAGGTTTGAACTGAACTTCAAAATATTTGTCAAACCTGACTATCTCCCTTGTAAAGATCATGGAAGTGTGAATGGATAACAAGGTGTTATCCAAGAAGCTGTCCTACACCAAGAGTCAGTAATTAAAGACTTGAAAAATATTATACTTTTTTTTCTTTCCCCTTTTTCTTTCCTTTTCTTTCTTTTTCTTCTTCTTCTTCTTCTTCTTTTTTTTTTTTTTAATTTATTAACTAAGATTTTGTGATGTGGGAAACAATTTTTTTTCAAATCTTTTTAGAGCTAATGAGCACATTTCAAGAGATTACTACCTTGTCCTCATCTTAAGCAAATTCTCAACCACTGCTCCAAGGGAATCACATGAGTACTTGACCTCTGTAAGATTTTAAGAAGAAAAACAAACTTCATAAAACTTAATCACATTAGTTAAAGCTGGAAGGATGTTTTAATGCCCCTCCTAAGCCACCCAGTTCCATTACCTGAAACCCATCAACATAATCCTTCCTTAGGAAGAAAGGAATGTATCAAATTGAAAAGATTTGTAATTGAATTATCCTCAGTCTTGGGGCAATTAGAACCATTTTTTATTGGAATGCCTAAATGTAACCTTGACTGCCACTAATTAGTCCATCATCTCAGATAATAAGAAAATGCAGGAACAGTTTTACAATGTTGTAAAAATTGAAATTAGTTCAGTACAGTTGTATGGGTGTTGTAGGAAGACAGTGTGAGTATATGAATCAAATGGAATGCAAAGCCAATGCAGAACAACTTCTTTTTGGAGCATCAGAGAACTTGTGTTCCTTGCTATAAGTAAAGTTACATATTAATTGTTCTAATTACTAATTTTTCTTCAATGGATCACGTAATATTTTTTAGATCTTATTCTTTTATATCAATAAACAGTTGGGAATATTATTGAAAACGCTTAAAATTATTAAGTTTGCAAAAGTTCTGAATTGCGAGTCTACTGAAAACAATATTTTCCAGTTGCTTTGCTTACAATTATTTTTATGAAATTTTCAGTTTCACTTGTGGGAGTCAAAGCAGGAATCCTGCACACTCCACTCAAGAAGCAAGTAAACACAGTGAGAGGCAATCCTGCATTTTCTGTTCCATCTTTGTATGCTTACAATCTTTCTTTTTTGTTTAATCTTGCAATTTTATTCAATTGCTTTCATATCAGAAAAGCACAATGGCTTCAGAAATTGAGGTGTTATAGAATTAGATTTTCATGAATTTGTTTCTGTGCCTGCTGTTATTTGAGAACGTGCGGTACTTTTTATGTTTCTTTTTTTAATGTAAGTTCTTGAAAAGGAAAAAAAAATTGTTAGCTGTCACAGAAGAGTAGAATGTGTTGTCCTTGGTTCATTCAAATGTGTTGAAACATACTTCTTTCTTCAAATGAGAGTTCTTATGCTTGTACATGAATGAAATTTTTATAGTCAAGTTCAAGCTTAACATTTCCACACAATATTTTCTTTCTTTCTTTTTTTTTTTTTTGTTTTGTTTTAATTATCTTAAATTAAATGCTGTGCACACTGGGAAACAACTCTAAAATTTGTATTCCTGCCTCCATTTCCTGTGATGTCCATCTTGTCTTCTCCTATGTAACCACAATGAGCTGTAGACACCGTGGAGCCCAGGTTATTAGAATGAACCCAGAGTTCTCAGCTTCACTGAGATTAAAGAAGGAACCCTTACTTCCCAATACAGCAAATTTCACCCTTTCAACCACAAATTTTGTCATCTGCAATGTTTAGCCAGGTATTTGGGCCATGCAATCATTCAAAGTAACAGTCTTTTTTGTTTTTAAAACAACTGCTTTTTATGTCAAGCCTTCCAAATATATCAAAATGACATACAACTAACTCTGAGTAACTATTATCAGAAAACAGAAGTTAGCTGTAGCTTGTGAAATGTTACCTGTACTTCCCTAAACTGTAGAAAAGAAGTTGAATAGATGACATCTGAGAGATGGAAGTATGCACACAAACATATTATACCAAGAGAAAAATAACTATTTCAGGACTAATTAGCAATGTCATCTTTCCACTACTTTTGCTGCTAGATAAATATTAGTGTTCTATGACACGTGGAGTGACCTCTAAAACATTTAGGCGGTCAAACAGCTGAAATAATTCAAACTTTTGAAGCGTCCCATGGTCATCAGTTCAAATGCAACAATTCAAGAATCTTATTTTGGTAATACTGAACTATTTTGCAGACTTACCTATTGGATAACCATATTTCACTAACTAAAGACTGCAATAACATATGTATACAATCTGTTGCTCTTTCCTATGAACTTGGTGATGTGAAACAATGCATTACAACTGCTTTTTACAGCCTGGTCTAGGGAGCTGCTTGGGCAGGGGGGTTGGACTTGATGATTTCTAGAGATCCCTTCCAACACCTACATTCTGTGAGTCTGTGATTTGTCAGTACTTTTAATATTGTAAGTACTTCGACAGTACTTTTTAGTATTGACCAAAGGGTAAACTAATTTATGTCCAAGTGCATTTCAAACTTGTTTCCTTCATTTTAAAAATCATTGGTTTCTAAGTTGAGGAAATTGGTGTCTAGTGGTGAAAAATGACAGCTTGTAAAAATGATTTGAGAGTTAAACTTAGTTAGAAGCATTTTTTCCTACCTAGATCTAAATATATATGCATCATGTGGATATATTGCCTTTCTGATAATAAAATATGTTCAACGTAATGAATGTCACCAATAAGTTACTGTGCTCAAGTTGAACAATTTTGAGTTAATGAAGTCTCTGCACACAAGTCATATAGAAAGTGTTGTTTTTTTTTTGCTATTCCTTTTTTTCTTGCAAATTCTCACAGAAGTACTAGATATCCCACAGCTGAATTTTTAAACCTTCTTCAAAACCACTTCATCAAGTGAGGAACTTAGCATCTTTTTCAGTTAAAGTAAAACAAACCAGTACACTAGGATATTTTACATATTAGAAATATGTAGTTTTGTGACTTTGCAGAATTTATCTTGAAATTTAGAAATAAATTAAAAATTTAGTTTTCAAGAATTCTGCTTGAAAGGGGAAAAGCAGACAAAATCATAATTAAAAGTTAAAAAGCCAGTTTTGTGACCTCCTTTACAACAGGTTTTACTTTTTAACATGTAATGTACTACTGTCTGCATAAGCAGCAATATGCAGCTGTATTCATCACCACGTCAGAAACCTAGTGGAAATTGTGAGAGTATCTGTGGCAGATGTATGCCCAACAAAGATGTACAGCTTGGAAGAAGAACTAACACCAGTCTCAAGGAAAGTATTGTGGGAATTCTGGCAGGTGGGATTAAGTGATCCAAACTCAAAAAAATCATGGCCCCCCCTGTACTACTGTCTTTCATTTCACATTTGTCTCATCAACTGCTTCTTGGACTTCTCTGATCACATGCTATCCTTTGATGAGTAGTAGGTCTTTCTAAGACCATATAATAAAGACTCCATCTATAATGGAAATTTTAACGTGGTAGGAGTTGTTCATATTGCTGCAAGAAAACAAGAGGAAAGCCATCAGCATGGAGGAATTACACTCTAACTGGAGAAGCACTTATGTTCTGCTTTTATGTTCCTCTGCTGACAGAATGCAGCAAGGTGAAAATGCTTTGCTACTCTGACACCTTAAACTTGGGTTAGCTGTGGCATGGCATTAAGGAACAAACAAGACATAAGTTTCTGGGAAATTAGATTGAACATTTGTGTCAGTCACCTCCATGTACCTTGCAAACCCTTCAACTTTGCTTTTACTGTCAAGGGTTGGATGTTAATGACACTGGGCTTCATAACAGTGCAATTAAGTAATAATAATGGAGTAATATAGCAAGATAGATGAGTACAAAAACATATTAACATCTATCAAAAGAAAAAAGGAGAGACATAGATTTATGCAGAATCTTGTGTCAGTGAAAATTAGACTTATGAGTCTAAAATCTGCCTTAACAGAAGCAATGAAACTATAAACTCTGAAATTCAACTTTAATTTATTTGCAAAAGCTAATTTGAAGCACTGCCTGAAAGGGAAATGCGTGTGTATACTACAAAACACAGGAAATGATGTGAAACAGTGTTAAAGTTCAAAATCTTAAAATAACAAAAAGTTAAGGACATATTAAGAATCCATTAAACCAGGGAGAGCAACGATTCTGGTCTACTACAAGTTATGCTAGCCTCAGACTGAATACAGAATTAACACTCCAAGGGGAATACCACCCACTGCCAACATATCTGAATGCTTCACAGGTGCCAGTGATTTCCTCCAGATGACACTTACAGGTTTCAGAGAGGCAATCAAACTTGTATCACCAAAGGTGTCCCTGAATTCCATCTGCTTTAGGTAGAATACCTACAGCTGTATTTTCATAATCTACTCCTTTAATGTCATTTTTACATGCATTCAAACCACAATTTCCACCTATGATCATGTGGAGAAGGGAAATTGCTGTCACCTTGGAAGATCTACAATTAACTGAAGAAGTGAATGAGTGTGCTTGGCAGCATCGGAGAGCAAGAACAGCTCAAGATGTGTCGCTAGAAGGAGGCTCTCCTTTGACCAGATAGCACCATCTTTCTGCATCTGAGCTTAAAACAACTCTTTTTCAAAAGGAATAAATGCAAAGAAATCTTATTGTCCTTAGCAGGGTCAACTCTTATGGATAGTCTCAAAGGATTTGTCTGCCCTTTCTACCAATCTTCTGCTGAGCACATGCTTCCTCACTTTTTTCAGCAACAAAAAGTCTTGAGCTCCTGCTAGGGGATTTTCTTTATGTAAACAGGAGATGTCTCTGAGTGCAGGGCTGTGTTCAAACACACTTAACTGAACGTTTAGCTACTGCCACACCACTACTCTGTCACTGTCACCACTGCTGAAATGCATCACGTGTTGCCTCACTGTGTTCATACCCACTGCTTGGTCTCCATAAACATTTATGACATCAGTGAATGTCAGTGGTCACAATCTTTTTTTTCTGCATCAAGAAATTCCGTGACTTTCCTTCGCTTTATCTGCACTTCCAAGTCAAATGTCACTCTGCCAGACTGTCCCTCTGCTGCCATCTGTTGCACGACAACAAAACATAATGGGATACTGGGCGGGAAGGTCCAACCTCTACTGCCACACCACCAGCATCTACCTCTGATGTGGCAGGTCAACATCATAAAACAGGAGGCATTACTGTTGGAACAACCATTGCATAAGAAAAGCAGTTTTATCTGGAGCCCTAATTCTGTATGGGTCTCACACCAGTGACTAAGTACTTTCTCCTTTTCAGAGGCAATGGCAAGGAAGGACTTCCAAAAACTGCAGGAGGATCAGAAAGCAGAACAGGTTTCCCCGTGATATCCCTCATTTGAATGTGAGAAAGAGAGAAATAAGTAGAGTTGTTCTTCAGTACTTCTTGCCTGAGCTCTAAACAAACATCTGCTACAAAATCAATGGCTGTTTGGCTTTTACAATATCAACAAGAATGCACTGATAGTCATAAAAAATCTTCCAAGATATTTTTGCCAATACATTAAAATCACTAAATGTAGATTAAAATACAGTAAGTGAAGTCAACTGTGCTGATCATTGCTCTGAGAAAAGAAAAAAAATCATTTTATCTTGCTGTTGTAGGTCACACAGATAAATTTTTACTTTTTAATGTAGTACTTAACATCTCTTTGCTGAAATGTAAGAAACGTAAATTTTCTCCATTTTCCTCTCTATATTCATACGTTTGTATGTGTTTGAAAAAGAAAAGGAAAAAAAAAATCAGGAACAATTCAGAAAGCAAACTCCCATTTCAGGAGTTAGACATGGAAGAGATGCACATAAATCTGTATAACTAGATAAAATAAGATTGTAAAAAAAAAAAAAATTCAGTATACATCATAACCCTAAACACCTAACAGAGAGATATGGGACAGTTACAGATTATTACAGTGCAACAGGCATTAAAGTCTATGACAAATCAATGCTAAATCTCATGTTATACTACACACAGTGACCATTCACCTTCTAGAAATAATAAAAACAAAGAACTGCAAGGGCTTAACTACAGTCCTGATTTTCTTCCCATAAAATACAGAATAGTTCAAAGTCAAACGTTATGTGATGTGATTTACTTTGCTTTTATGAAAGGAGTTATAGAAATGTCCTATAGAAATGTCACTGTATTGTTTCTCACTGTATTTAAGAATTAACTACTGTAGCTCAGCCACAAGAGATGAATATATGTTCTGATGTGATCAACCCCATCAATTACTACTCAGCAGCAGCTAATGCAGAGCACTCTTGAGAAAAGAGACTGAAAGACAAAGAAATAAACACATTATTTAAAAACAGGTTGCACTTAGTACTAATTTTTCTTTTTCCTGCTCTAAGAGATCCTTATACTACAGTATTTTCTTTTTAATAATAACAGCCTTTCATTTAAATGATGCAATCAGTATGCCACAAGCGGTTTCTTTCTTTGGTAGGAGGAGTTAGCAGCTCCAACATTCAATTGACCTGTTTCCAAATAATCTACAGGAAAAAATGAAGATTAAGTCCTCTAACAAGAGCAGTTTTCACAGCCTAGCATACAAAGAGAAGGATTCGGTAAAAAGATGAGAGGGCAAGCCGCATTGTGCTGGCTCACTTAAATCTTATTTCCAATTCACTAAATGTGTTATTTGACTTGGCAAGTGAGCTGGTATGTGTATTAGATCAGCAGGGAGCCTAATCAAGGAGATGCCAAGTTTGCTGCAGCCCCTCTGTGCAGCATTAGCCTCAACTAGTGACCTTAAGCAAAGTGGGTGGTTGAACCCAAAAGAGAATAGCATTAACTTTTGCTTGAAGTTCAGCCTGATTTGAAGTCTTCCTTTGTGCGTTATTCCAAAAAAATGCAAAAAGCATTCAATGGAACTGAATCTAGTCTGATCAGCACCATCTTCACATGCAAGGCTTTATAGAAGCCTGCCTCCATTAATGCTGACACATGCAAAAGAAATGAAAAGCATTAACTCAGCTAAGGCACTTGATTTTGAAACTGCAGAACAATTCGCTTTTTAACCCAGTAACTTGAAGGGTTTTTTTTTTTTTTTTCCATCCAGATAAACTGCTAATTTGTTAACTGATACAAGAACTATTTTCAGATATTAAAGATGTCTCCAAAAAGCATACAAAATGGATATCCTGCGTTATCTGTCTACATCTTCATTTTTTTTTTTCCAGCCATTTGGTGTACTTTTTTTTTTTTTGTTTAACATTTTCCTCATTTACAGAGCTAGTGAGAAGAATGTAAGCCCCCCTCCTATTCCAGATTTTCTTAAAATACTACATGTAGTGGCTAGATGTTAGAAAAAAAAAAAAACACTTTATTCCAAGTAAGGCTATATTTTTTTCTTTAAAAATAGCTAACAGAACATGTTATTTTAGACACTGCAATAGAGACTTTTTTTTTTTTTTTTTTTTTTTTTGTAGATTAGGGACTTAGATGCTATGTTCTTCCTGCAATTTCTGGTTCTAATTTTTCTTCATAGCTTTGCTCGTGAGCTGCTGTTCATTACCTCTGTTTCCAGTAACATCAAAGTTTATGTAAACACTCTTTAAAATAATGTTTCTGTCGTTCTTTTCCCAGGTGTAGCCTTTCTCTGCAATGTTCTTTTAGGCTGAATATGTGGCTTGGAGAAATTATTATCAAAGCACATGCTATAAATAATGCTAGTAGACTCCCCTTATAAATCTTCAGTGTTTTCATTATTTTCACATTTTTATTTTTACTGTTTGTAGGCTTTCAAGCTAAGTATTAGCGTGAGTCTAATATCTGTTTCTTCATTAAGGGAATTTCTTCGTCTGTAGGAGAAATTAGTTATTTAATTATCGTTCACCCCAGAATTTTTATATACCTATGCACATATATGCTGCATGTGTAAATTTTTTCTCCCTTCCCCCTAGAAGAAAAAACCTCTTTAGCTTCCCAAACCAAATATGAGCATTACTCTCATCCTCTGGACTTTAAAACATTGCCTCAAAAACCATTTTTTTTCTACATCAAGGAAATTGCTGTTTGAAGGAAATCAACCACAGCGTGTATGGCCAACTTGTAAACCCAGAACTGGGCAGATAAAGATATTGGCATAAAAACAAAAACAAAACACTTTTCTTCAAAGAGCTTTGGACTGCTTGTATATTGCTCTCTTTGCTGAGAATGGGAACTTTATTTCACATTTCACTGTAGCAATGCTCTGCTCCTTCCTCTCTCCCAAAATCTATGGGATGTGAAGAAGAGTGGCATTACATTCAAGTCTTTATTCCACTATTGAACTTCACCAGTTTTTCGTGTCCAAGATACTTCCATAACCACAAAAGAGAGTACTAGATTTGTCATATGCAAAGCACCCTTGGGGAAGTCTGTACATAAGGTCTCCCACTCAGCAACAAATAGCAGGTTAAGTAGGCTTTTAATCCAGACAGATATAAAATGTTATCTGTTTCCCTGGTAGAATATAATAGCTTCTCTCATTGTGTAATGAACAGACAGGAAAAATAAATCCATTATTTCCTGTACAAACAGTAATTGGTTATCAGAAACACTTCCCGACAAATAGAAACAAAATATACTTCAAATCAGTGCCCTAGCTTCAGTGATCTGAGAACTTCCCAAACTTCCACTTGCTTCAGCTGCTCTGTCAAGAAAAAAGTGTAATTTCTTGGCAAAACCACTAACAGGGAAAAGGAATCACTCTTAGTTTATGATGACCACGTGGGTTGGACCATACAAGCTGCTTTCCTTAATTCACTACAACAGATATGGAAATTCTGCCCCATGACACTGAGAAAGAATGTAGCAGTTGTATCATGTCTGGAAGATAATTGCATAAAAGAATGTTAAATATAGAAAAAATAATGATGATGGGACTAGGATCGAGGGGAGAACCAAAGGCTCTTGCTGCTCAGGTCTTCTTCAACTGTGTATTGTTTGTATCTGCCCCAAACCCACAGTGCCTTAACCAAATTATTTTCAACTTGCAATTGAGTACCAATATCATATAGAGGTATATGGGGAAAGGGTGGAACGTGACCTGCATGTGACATATGCCTATAATTAATTCATGCACGTACGTGATTTATGGTTAAGTTCTATGGCTGGCTTACATATCCTCAGGAAGCAAGGTCTGTAACAAAACTGCTGGCCCAGTCTGACCCACAGCAGCACAACTGGGTGCCACCAACATATCAGAGAGTGTGTTGTAAAGGAGAGCCATATAAAGAGGGTAAAATGAGGGGTTAAAAGTCACACCAAACATACTGGAAAGGCCTGCAGGCTCCTCTACCTTTTTTCTTTAATTGGGAGGAGAAGAGTTTTTACTAAAGACGAAGTCTACAATGTAGGCTGGCAGCCCAACTGGGCAATACCCTTGATTTGTGCAGTTCGCAGCAGTTCTCTTCTCAACTCTTCATACAGACCTTTTTTCAAATGTTGGAAACATTTCTAAAAGTAAAAAGGCATTTTACTAATTTTTTTAAATGAAACCACGACTGCCAGAAATACTTGAAGTTGGTAATCATTTTCAGACTCCTTTCTCCTTCCTCACTGCAGGACTGAGGGCAGTAGCACAGCTGGCTGTCAGCTCAGCCCTTATTACCAACACCAATTATTGGTTAGAAAAGCCTACTATTAGTATCTGGCTAGATTTCTTTACACAAGATATTATGACAAAAAAAAAAAAAAAAAAAAAAGCCAAGTCCTAACCTTGTGATAGTAGACGTGCCTGTTTTTATATTTTATCACAAACCTTCAAATGGAAGTACGACATGAAACACTTTATCTTTGGTTTCCATTTAGGAGCAGAAAATAAAGCATTGCAAAAAAAAAAAAAAAAAAATTAAAAAAAAACCCTCCTTTCATGTGGTCTTCCTAGCAGGTGTAGCACTTTGGAGAAAAATCCATGACAAAGACAGCAAGCAAGAAAATTGTGTGCAGTAACTGATGAACATTTGCAATTCTAGATTTCTTCACAAGGAATAAGTTTAATAAAATCTAAGCCACCAAAATGAAATCAAAAGTTACTTTCCACACAGAAAACATTTGGGTTAGCAGTGGATATAAACCTTAAAAAAGTGTTGGCTAAAGGTATGTCACAGAAAGTAACAAGAACTGTCACGTGGGGGAAAATATAAGCAGGTTTATTTAATCAATCTAATTGCATTAGATAGAAAAAAGAGCTTGGAATTTAGTAATTCTACTTGGAACAAGAAATACAGGCAGCATGTTAAATACCACAGTACAGTACTCATCATGTGCTCACAAACTTTATAGATGTCAGTGTAGATAAGAATCTTTCAGGCTTTGAGTTATACATCAGCCATGGGAAGATTTTGTTTCTCATGAGCTGTTTGTCGAGTGGATCTTGTAGGAAGACAGGAAAATGGAATGTATGTTTCTAGGTCTGTATGTTTCATTCCTGATTTGCCTTCACAAAAACAGGCAGGATTCATTATAGAATGTTCCAAGTTGGAATACACCTATAAGGATCATCAAGTCCAACTTCTGGCACCAACAAGAAATAACATTAACCCTGACTAAAACAGTGGCTTTTCCAGAAGGAAGATCCCCCTAACAAAATGAACAGAAGATGATGTGAGAGGTTAGTGGTGGGATTTTTGCCAAGTGCTCTTAAAATAAATTTGAGGGTTAGTGTCTGAGTCTGTCATTGTGGCCATAAATGTAAATCTGAACATTTTGATCGTAGTCTGCCATATTTTGGATTTGAGTCGTTTAATCTATCCTAATGAGCAAAATGTTTTTTGTGAAAGTGTGCCACATGCTCTAAGTACATAAGTAAATGTCAACAGTAATCCAGTGAAATGACTCTGACCTGTGAAGGATAACCTGTAATGAGGATTAATTTTGCCAGTGTTTAATTTAAATTTCTTATTTCAAATTTACATCTGATGAAGATGCACCTTTAAGCATTTGAGGTAGGTACTGTCTTTAAAGGCTTAATTCTCTCCACTTCTGACTCAGAAGTACAGGTCAAGAACAGCGGCTAAATGCATAATTTTTAGCTACACCTCAGAAAGATGAAGACTCATGATTCTTTACATCACCTCACATCAGCACAGATCTTCCATCTCTGCTCACCTCTGATGCTAAAACTTTGTTTTGAATTAATTTTATGTGTGCGTGTTTGTTCCTTGCTTGTTTTTTGTTGTTTTTTTTTTTTTGAGGGTGGGTATTACTTGTGCATTTATAAAGAGCAGCGAGTGTTTTCCTCGTTAAAAAGAAAAAAAATCCTTTTCATTTAGTCTGTCAGCTTAACAGCCCTACATGGGAGATTTCCAACAACATTGGCATTCCATAGTCTTGTATATTTTCTATTGAATGAAATTTGATTATTTCAGTACTGCAGTAGTAAAGTATGAATTCGTGTGAAATGGCATCTGATGTATTTGTACACATGAAAATACTGCTTAAAGGGGAAAAATACATGTGCTGGAATTACATGAATTTTATCCTAGCCCTTGGTCCAGAACAGTTGCATACTTCAGGACCGTGAGGTGAGACTTAAAGAAAAGCTACAAGGTTTGCATGAAAAATGTTATTTCTTCAACAAATACAAGATTATTGCTAGAAAAATGTTATTCTTTATATAATAAGTATGTTGACCATTTAACTTGATGGTACCTGTCATACTTCATCAAAGACAAGTTAGCATACTTCAGGTCACCTAAAGCAAATTATTAGAACATAAATGTTTTCATTTTTTCATGTGATCTGGTACTTTTCCTACAGCACTACATGTCCCTAATTAAGAGTGATGTTTTCCTCCCATTCTAGGTCTAAAAGGAAAACATTTGCATGCTACATATTTCTGTTCATTACATACTCACGTGGAATCAATTGATTTCTAATAAAAAAATCCATTAGTTCATATTTAAACCAATAAAAAATCTCCTTTTAAAATGACTTGCTCAATTTATTTGGAAGAAAACTTAGAGTTATGTAAACATACTCAACTCTATGTGAATTCCTCCCACTTTTGGCCCAGATTAATTTATTTCAGTTTCTGAAATCTGCTACATGGACATTATCCTCCTTGTTTTAAGTGATCTTCGACCTAAATTCTTCCCAGGATTATCTCATATTGGTCTGCTCCAAAAGTAATGTTGCATATTATGTTTTATTATGCTATGAAGCAGATGGTGGTGACATGGAAGTAGATATTGAACCTGCCCGTGAGCATGTTGTTGCCATTCCATTCCATGTGCAACAGATGGCAGCAGAGGGGCAATCTGACAGAATGGTAATGCAAATGAAACAAAGGTGTGTCAATGAATTTCTCCACGTGGAAAAGGTGGCACCCATTGACATTCACCAAATCCTGATGAATGTTTATGGGGACCAAGTAGTGGATGTGAGCACAGTGAGTTGGTGGGTGGTGTGTTTCATCAACAGCGACAGTGATATGAAAGACAAACCACATGCATAGCTGTCACACCATGAGATGAAGAGTTTCTTGATCAGTTCATTCATACAGATTGTTGGATTATGACCAGGAACTGTGTACAGAACTGAATACTGGTTTCAATGTGCAGGAACTGAAGTTGGCAATGTTGGAATATTTCAAAGTTTGTGCCAAGTGGACCCAACTGGAACAGAAAGAAAATCACACACAACTTTGTCAGGACGTATTGTCTCAATATGAAGCTGAAGGTGACAGTTTGAATGGAATGCATCATTACTGGTCAAAAGATGTAATGTCATCGTGATGAGTCAAAGTTAAAATGACTTTTCTTGGAGTGAGCGCATGTGAACTCCCCATTGAAGAGACAGTTCAGGACACAACATTTAGCAGGTAAAGTGATGTACTCTGACTTTAGGGATAGGAAAGGAGTGATCCCTCTGGATTCCTTGGAACCCGGACAAATCATCACCTCTGACCACTTTACTGCAATTCTGATTAAGTTGAAAGTTTGAACTTGTAGAGTCGGGCCAGAGAAGACCTTTTTTCTTGAAGTACAAGAAAGCAAGGCCTCATACCACTTTGAAGACACTGGAGCCCATTGCCAGTCTTGGCTCCTCTGTACTACTGCATCCATGGTATTATTCAGATTTGTCATCTTCTGACTTGTGTTTTCACCAACGAAGACAGATTGTGTGGGCAATATTTTCCTAATAATGACACTGTCATAGCAGCTGTGAAACTGTGGATCACCTCCACTGGTGGAAATCTTTATGAACAGAGCAGCAGGCCTTTGTTCATTGCTGGTAAAAAT
Organism: Callipepla californica brunnescens; assembly: GCA_023055505.1. Taxonomy (NCBI): domain Eukaryota; kingdom Metazoa; phylum Chordata; class Aves; order Galliformes; family Odontophoridae; genus Callipepla; species Callipepla californica. The sequence goes on from JALIRH010000066.1 coordinate 2,351,518, forward strand.
GCACAGCTAAAGAGTGTTTTGTAGCTGTGAATTCGCTCTACAAAATAGTGCTCTTTGTTGTAGTTTCCATGGAAATAAATAGGAGGTATTACTTTCAGAGTGATTTGTGTACAAGCAACCACCTTTTTCTTTCCAGCTGGAACTTTGAAGTAAACAACACAGTAGTTCATTTTATAGTATAACACAATGCATATACTCTTGATCAACTGACATTAATTTAGATTTATTTCCCCACAAAAAATATGGTTCTCTTCGTGCCAATGTAGATACACCTCAGTTTACTTTCTCCTCTGTGAAAATATTTTTATTCTACTCGGAGAAGTGAAGTTTGGATCATGAACCAGTTAGTAAAAGGCAAATTCCTCATCCTCCCTTGTTTTGAAAGAAGAAGTCAGTAAACGGAAAACACTAGCTTTTCATAAATTCATACTAGAAAGTAATCTCTAATAAGAAGTTCAAAAGAGGTTAGAAAGTATTAATCTATTTTCAGAGTTTGGGGCATCAGCTCATTAAAGGTAATATCAGAAGCTTCCAGTCTGAAAGAGGCAATGACTCAAATTTCTAATGATTTCACTTTCAAATTTCTTTTATCTCAGCTGCTGCTACTTCAACAAATACAAGTGCTCCAGATCTAATACTCAGACTAATGAGCATTGCAGCTGATTACTAAAATACTGTAATACTTCCCAAGGCATAATGACATCTTTTTCAAAATTAAGAAAACAGAATACTTTTCTTCTTTGGTGTTACAATATATGACCTCAGCCTGAACTACAGAACCAAATTTCCCCAGGACTGTTGAAGAAAACAGTGCTTCACCAGGATTAATTTTTGCTTCACAGAAGCTTCTCATTTGCTTTCAACCAAGCATTTGCACTATAATGAATGAAAACACTCATGTGCTTCCACAAATCTTGAATTCTCTAAGCTATATTTTGATGCTTCTTTCATAGGAGTATTATTATTTTTTTTTACCTTGTTTGTGGTTTTGGAAAACAAAAGTTCTTTAAATATTGTGCTTCAATGGGAGAAAAAAAGAAAGAAAGCTAAAGAACCCTTCCTGGCTGACATAGCACCACCACTTTAAAAGCCAGAGTGAAAAACATCTCTAAAATACTCCCAGAACACATCCAGTAAAGTTTATTTCTGCAGAACAAGCTGATGGGTCAAGGGAAAGTTATTATGAAGGGAAGTTTGTATTTCTGGGTTCACTATGGGTTTATTCTTTAACAAAGCTGACAGACAAGAAATCTGAGGCCAAAGAAGGAACACAGGTAGCTAGAGCAATCTTTGCCACCTTCTTGTTCTGCAAGTTCTGCTCCACGCATCCAAATAACACTACGAGATCTTCCTCTCATGTTAAAATCAGTTAAAACCAATTATATTGCCAGTGAAACAAAACTTTAATTGTTCCTGGAGTTCCAAATTTGGCAGTCACTAATGATCTTGGACACACACTTAAAATGATGAAGACTTTAAGACATATCTTGCATTGAAAAGGACCTTCTGAGTGTGGATGGTTTCCTGTGTTCAAACAATTGTCACCACCCAACATGCATAAATTTTGACTGCTTCATAAAAAGTGCTTTTTAAACCAAACAGAAAGTGCTCAATATGATCCACAGTATCAGACATCTGTGATCCTCAGTGGCAGAGAGCAACTAGCAGCATCTCAAGAGCCTTGCCGTGTAATTCAGAGATATTTTTTGACTCTCTTTCATTCTGGGTTTGAAGAGAGATTGCTTTACAAGGTACATCAGCCTGCAGGGAATAGCAATTTCCTTTTTCCTCCGCAACAAAACAAATGTAACTTTTAAAACTGTTTATCTTTGATCAAAAATATATTACTTAGCGCACTAAGTAAATAGCTCTGTAATTTTTCACTGAAATTATTGCTTCCTGTGGCTATTTTTAGTGTTTTTACATTTGCTGGGCAATTGGTAACAAGAGCAGATAACCTTGCCATTTGTTTTTTATTTTTATAATGATCTTGGAAAAAACATTTTGAAATATGAGCTATTCCTTAATAAACTACCATGCTGTCAGGAATTATATGCGGCTTCCTCACTAAATAATCATGGGAACCCAAGCAGCAACCACAACCCACGCATATAATGCATGAAATCATATGGAATACATATATTACATTTCTTTGGTAACATGTTCACCCAGGAAGTTCAAAACAAAGAGCAGAATATATTAAAAAGAATAACAAATTAAAGAAAATAGAAATCCATGCACACCTCTATCCCCCACTAATCATAAATCCAAGCAAATTTTCACAAGAAGGTTTTTTAAATTGAGTGTATCTTTGGACTCTTTTCCGTGGTTTTTATTTTTTATTTTTTCTGATTTAATAAGTACACAGCAGATATATTTTCCAATGCGCTGTGTTACTATAACTCATCGTCACTTTTTCTTTTCTGTGTTGTATAAGGCCATTGTGTAACACATCTCCCTTCAGAGCTATCACTTTGTGTCACAGCTCCTTATCTTTCCTTGCTGTTTTTCTCTTTGGCTTTCATTTTCTGAAAGTGTCATCATCTGAAGTCTACTGTGGCATTATGAATCAGCGGTTATATTGATTATAAGCTCTAAGCCAGCTATCCCCTTTCCCTTCGATTCTGTGCCAAACAATGTCTTTGATCTACTGTTTGTTCTTTCAGGTCACAAAGAGAACATTTCGTTTTGTCTTCATTTGGCTTTGAGGCAATTTAAAATGCGCGTCTTTGATTTCTTTACTATTTAACAAATTCACCTTTTGCTAGAGGAAGGGATAAATGAGGACACCCAAACACACTGCAATACATCAGTCAAATATATTTTAAAGAAAGGAGAGTGTGATTACTACTGACTGAATGTAGCCCAGAAAATGTTTGACCCCAAGTTGTAAGTTGACCTAAGCTAGAATTTATTTCCTTCCTTCTTTGTGACTTATTTTCTTTTTTACATTTGCAGAACAGATTCTGAGTATTTTGAAATGAAGAACACCGTTCCACTGTACTCCACAGCATGACACAACCCAGTTTTCCCTCTGACTTTTATGATTATGCTATCTTTACAGTATTCTAAAGGCTCATCATATGACACAGCGTTAGTTAACAAAAAAATTAAAGCACAGGCCTTTATAGTGAAAGAATAACTTCATGTAAAACCGGATTTCAACTCTTCAGTTGCTGCCCATACTCTCCTGTTACAGCAGTTTTTCACTTTCCTAGCATATTCTGCCTATATTTAAACGTATTCTTGACAAAGTCTGGTAATTTTTCATCATGGTAAGAGCACACCTCACACTTAGTTTCATTCTCTTTATCTAGAAAAATGTGGAAATAACTACAATCTCCATGTGACTTTAGTCACTTCATTTTACTCAAATATCCTAAATGAGAATTCTTTAAAATGGAGAACTTACGTTTGTTTTTACAGTATGTGTTTTGGGGGGTTGGCATTATCTATGAATTTAGCTGCAGAATCAACCTTAAAAATACATACAGTGGGGTCTTCTGGGGAAATTGATTTTGAGCATTCATTCAGCTGTTCTACATTAGCTGACTTGCTGGTTTGCAACAGAGATGTAAGATCCTGAAAATAAAAAGGATTTTTCTTCCCCTTTTTAATTATTTTCTTCCTTCCTCAATATCAGTCTTTAAATGTCTGCCTACTGCAAGAGAACTTCTACCAGCGATCTAATACATGGAAACCTGGGAATACTGTGAGTTTTAGTTTTTTTTTCAGACATAAAGATAGAGAAATTCTGAAATATAAATAAAATGAATGTAGCTTCTTTTGCATCAACCCCACTAAAAACTCTACTACCTCTCTGCTATCAGACATGCTTAATAAGGTTTTACAAGCCAAAACCTGGCGAGATTTTAGGTTAACAATAAAATGCAATCTAGGTTTCTGATATAATCCTTGTTACGTTGTGTGTTGTCTTACATTCTTTGTCATGAAAATGAGCATGTGTAATGAAGAAAACATGTTAAGCATTAACATTTGGTGATAACTCATTCCACTGGTCACACAATGGGAAGTGGCATGCTTGCCCAGTCTCAAAGACAACATAGGCATGAAGACTCAATAATGGCATGGCACTGCTCTATTGCATCTCTTCTGAAGGAATTATACCATATACAGATAAAAAGACAACATTATGATTGACAACAAAATTTAAAAAAAAGATATTTTTGAGCACTTTGATGGTATGATGAATTCCAAATGTCCTTTTCTGCCTCCCAAAATTTAAGAATTGCAAAATATTTTTGTCTTGAAATAACCTTGTCCACGCATCCATACCATAATCATTAATTAAGTGTTAGAATATAGCCCCTTTCAAAACTAACTTCAAATGCCTTGTGAAAAATGACTTCTGGTTTAATATTTGAAAGACATCCCTTTTTTTTTCTGTTGTTTCTGAAACCCAGTCCTTTATACGTGATTCTCTAGCCCACAGGATATTTTATTGCTAGATAGTAAAGACAGGAATGAAAAGAAAGTGCTGAGCAATGAAAACTCAAACATTATTTGACCATCTGAATTCAGCTCAATAATTTTCAGCTGATTTTGTATCATTGAACATGTAAATCACCCATCCTGACTGCTGCCAACTGCTGCAGTTGCAGCTGCTCTGCCTGACCAGCACCTTCTCCTGTTCCCAAACACAAGGCGAAGGGATAACAGTTTGACTTCCTCAGGAGCCAGACACAGCCCTTAAGTACCAGTGATGCAACCACATCAGGAGGAGAGGAAACAGACCATCATTCCTTGCAAATACTTTACAGGAAAGCAAACAAAACAAAACACAAAAAACCAAACAAATAAAGAAACAGACAAAAACAAAACAAAACAAAACAAAACAAAAAACCCATTTATCAAAAGCTGACTCAAGATTTTGTGTAAGAAGAGATGATATAAGAGTTAGCTACCGCTTAACTTCTCCCTTATATTCAAGGGCATATTACTGCCTTGCTCTCCATTCATACACTTGAGATGAGGGCAGCTTAACCATACTCGTGGTGCAGGTCAAGATCACAGGAAATAAATGAATGAAAAAAACCCCACCTCTAACAGTAAGACAGAGATAGCTGTAATACTTCAGAGGACAGAGAATTCACTCCACATGAAGGTAGCACTCAAACACATCCCTTCAGAACTCTTTATTGGAGAACTATTCTTTCCCCAGTCATATTAAAACAGTGGCACATATCAAAATTCTACATATCTCTCCCTACTGTGGAGATAAAATGTTCTTCCAATGATGCCCCCCCTAGCCCAGCTGGAAATAAGAGTTAAAATATAGAAAACACTATTAAGAACGAGCTCCTGAATGCAACACCTGCTACCTCAGGAGTGCACAACATTTCATATGATGATCAGATAACAAATTCATGAGCTAGAAAGGGCTAAAATAGCCATAAAACAACATTTGTCTTCTCTGAGACAACATTATTAATATTATTCCTCGCCTAGAAAATGGCTTTTCCTTTAGCTTCCAGAAAATCTGTCCCACGATCCCCAACTTGATCATCCTCCTGAGGTATCCAGTATCTTCCTCCATACTCCATACGTTATTCTACATAGTTCAATGTTATTTTTAAAAAAGAAGAGATTAAGTCTCTTTCATGGTTAGTTTACCTAATTTCTACCTAAAGCTCTGATTCTTAACAGTAACCCTGTATACAGCAGTGCAAACAGTACTATTACTTCTTATTACTATTGACAAAAGCACAATATTGAAGTTCAAACTGAAAGAAAGTGTATCAGCAAAATGGATCTCTTCATTCCTACTCAATGGGTGGGAGTAATATAAACTAAAAACTAATGTATTTGAATCCATTATACCTAGTAGTCTAAATGAACAAACGTAACAGGATGTCTGCTTAGTCCTCCGACAGTGTTTGCAGTATTATCTTTGCAGCTGAATAGTGAATCACGAGATGACTCAACCTCCGAAACATCATGATAACGATAAATAAATAAATAAAATCCTCCCTTCACACCAAGAAATTACACACTTACAAACATCCTTACTGAAAAAAAAAAGTCTGAAAGCAATTTGAAAAGAAATAAATGCAATTTGATTTTTCTTTTGATTAAACTCATCAGCCCTGCTATAGTTCCCATGAATAGACTTATCTGATTTCTTAAACATCTTTAACCTTTAAAGATGATTAGGGAATCATTTCTGTTGTCATTGTTGCTGTTGTGCAAATGGATAGATACATTTTCCCAGCAAGTTTTGGAGACAGGCTGGTAGTAGGTACAATTAACTCAGCACATATCATTTGCAGCATCCTCGCTTCTTTCACAGAAACCCTTGCCAACTGATACCAGGCAGAAGATTGGCTTTGCTTTCTCAAGCAGCTGCTCATCTTCCCACTTTGCTGGAGGTAAGTTGTCACAGTAAAGCAGCTGCTAAAAGAGTGGGAGGGAGACACCAATGAGCAGAAACAATTGTGTTGATAAAAAAAAGAGGAAAAAATAAAAAAGGAACAGCAATCTCACTTTCTTCAAACAGATTGAGTTCTACCACCTCTTATTTGCCTGGAAAGAAAACAGCATGACCAGGTGAACCTTGAAATGCATGAAATCTTGGAGACTTATGTAACACCAAAAGCCAACAAAAAGAACCCTACTGATACTAATTTACTAATAATGAGTTTTGCAATCACATTTGACAAATTCACTGAGGTTTGTGAAGATTCAGTGTGGATTTAATCTTATCTGTTTTAATTTATGAAGCCTGGCCTGAAAGTGGTGATAATTTCTGACCTCAACACGGGAATAAGCTAAGAGTTCCTAGGCTCACACTCAAAAAAAAAAAAAAAAAAAAAAAAAAAAAAAAAAAAAAAAATTAAATAGAAAGAACCTGGATTCCCACAAGTCAAGATCTAAGAAGAAACAATCCTTGCATGCAGCAGTACTCTGATGAGTGTGGTACTCAAATAACAGAAACTGACCTTCTAATTTTTCTTGGAGAACTAGGCATGAGTGCACTATTCGAAGGTACAATGCTAATTATCACATGTGTTTATCTATTTCACAGATTTTTAAAACATGGAATTCTTTTTTTTTTTTTTTGTTAAAACTGGTACTATTTGAATTATGTGTGACTGATGATCTGAACTTTGTTAAAATATTTTTCACTATTACTCATTGCACTCATTTCAAGAACTAAAAGATACATAAAACCAAGAGCTATGCAACGACAAGCTCTTTGAGAAGTTATACTGCATTTATGACACTTCACACCTGAAAGGATTGACCAAAGTTTCTTGTTTCTTGCTTCATTCAATTGTTTGAATGTTTATTTGTCATCTTGCTTACCACTGGATCCCAGAATCATAAATTCCTTAGTGCTGGAAGGGGCCTTTAAAGCTCATCTAGTCCAACTCCCTTACAATGAACAAGCACATCTCGACCAGGGTGCTCGAGCGTGGCCCAACCTCACTGTGAATGTCTCCAAATGGAGCTTTCATCACCTCTGTAGGCAGCCTGTGCCAGTGCTACACCACCCTCACTGTAAAAATTTATATCCAACCTAAAACTCCCCTCTTTGAGTCTGAACAATTCTCCCCTTGTCTTACCACCACGAGGAAAGAGTCTGCCTACTTCTTTCTTGCAGCCCTGCTTTGGATACTGAAAAGCTACCATCATGTCTCTCTCAATCCTTCACTCAGGTTGAACAGCCCCAGCTCTCTCAGCCTTTCCTCACAGGGGAAGTGTTTAATCCCTTGGATTATTTTTGTAGCCCTCCTCTGGTGGGACTCCAACAGGTCTGCATCCCTCATGTACTGAAGACTCCACATCTGGATGCAATACTTGAGGTCAGGTCTCACCTGTGCAGCACGGAGATGCAGGATCACTTCTCTTGACCTGCTAGCCACACATTTGAGACAGTTACAAGACCTTGCTCTTGTAGTTAATGAAACTTATGAGGTTCTCCCACTGCTGAGGCCTGCCAATGTCTCTCTGGAGGGGTTCCCTCAGGTGTGTTGACCACACCACAAAACTTGCTCAGAGTGCACTTGATCCCACTGTTGGTGTCACTGCTGAAGATAATAAAAGTACTGGTACCCATACTGATCCCTGAGGAATGCCAAATGTCACTGATCTCCATCCAGACATTGAGTCATTGACCAGCACTCATTGAGTTCAATCTTACAGCCAGTTCTTTGTCCATCAAACAGTCCACCCATCAAGTCCAAATCTTTCCAATTTGGAAAGAAGGATGTTGTGGAATACCATGTCAAAGGCCTTACTAAAGTACTCATAGATGACATCAGTGTCTCTTCCCTTGCCCACTGCTGCAGTTACACCATCATAGAAGTCCACTAGGTTGGTCAAGCACAACTTGCACTGGGTGAAGCCATGCTGGTTCTCTCATATAACCTCCCTGTCTTCCATGTGCCTTAGCATAGCTTCCAGGAGGATCTGTTCCATGACCTTTTCCAGCTCAGACATGAGAGATTCTAAAGGCTCAGATCCTCCAGAAATTTTCTACAGCCCAGAGGTTTTTTTTTTTTTTTTTTTTTTTTTCTCATAAAAGCTGCACTTATCCTCTAATAATGTGAAGTCCCAGATAGTAAGAGTGCTGACAGTATTGATCATTCGAGAAGCTAGAAACACATTTACAAGGGATAGATTTCATTTATTCGGGCAGAAGGGCAAACTATATTCCCATATTGTAAAAAGTCAATAATCTACATAAAGTAAGCATCTTCTTTATTAGATATTAAGAAAAAATGAAGCAGGCCCTGAAGTTGTAAAGAGATATCCTTCATGGCACTAGAGCTTTAATGCATGACATAATCCTAGCCTTGAAATCGGGATCAGAAAACATAAAAAAGTGGGAAAATGGAAGACATGAGACATATATTTAAAAGTAGGATATCATGCACAACAAAGCTCATAGTTTTAGTATCCTTATTCCCTACTTAGCTTAATCAGATAATGAAAAAAATATAAGGAGGTAATGAAACATCAAGTTGTGTGACACATAAGGAATAGCTGGACTTCATTAGTGACACTACTTAAAATATATCCTGTTAAATACATGAAGCTATGCAGCTTACACAAATAAATGCATATCATACAATATACTCGTAAATAGTCTTAAATTTTATTCCTGCTTTCCCAAATTACAGCAATTATACTTTTTAGAACCTCACCACTGTTTTTTGGTTTTTTGTTTGTGGCTCTTCTCTCTTGTAATTAAAAGAGTTGCTTGATTGTTTGTTATTTAAGAGAGATTTAATATTTAAAAAAGATGCATTCTTCTAGTTTAAAAAGAAATCCACAGTTACAACAAAGAGTAGAAGAAACAACAAACTTAGCAAATCTAAACTGGCACTTCTAGGTGGTATACATGTGCATAGCATCTTCATTTCCACTACAGTATTTCTCATTTTTGTCTCATCCTTATTTATTTATTTATTTATTTATTCATTTTGCCACGGACTTAGCCCATATTTTCTTCACTCACTGCTTTTTTTACTGCAGCATTTCCCACTGTCTCTCTCATTTTTCATTCTCAAGAGAAATACAAAGCAGGAATCCACATTTCATAATCAACTGCATGTCGATTAGAAAAAAATATCAGAGATAGAGTTCTTAGATCTGAATATTAAATCAGCGATGGTCAAACAGACTCAAAAGTAGCCTATGTTTGTCCGTCATAAATCTGAGCTACCTTGACTTCAACAGCTCTCAACTCTTCAACTCTCCACAGTCCAGAAAAACATTATAGCAAGAACTTCCCTCAACCCCCTTTTAGGGATGCTAAAACTCTTGTAACTCATCTTCTGAGACAAGAACTTCTGATGCACAGAAGTTAAACGATAAGTACACATGTACCCTCCAAAAACATGTATTTTGCTTTTGTCTGCATCTTTGAGTGGTGTTGTCTGTGCCATGGGCTCTCCTCTGCTGCCCCACGTGGGATAGGAATGAGAATGAGGGAGAATCGAGGCCTTTAGACAGATTTCCCATGGAAGGCCACATTGCTATTCGTCTGCCTGAAGAGTCTTCTATCTCCGAACAGTGGTAGCATGTCTGACATTGACACCAAAGAGTAATTTCCTACTTTTCTTGTTCACTGGTGACATCAGATATCTGTCAGGCGGAATCAGATGATCTGCCTGGTGTTTTTCCATTTGCCTTTACAGGAGAATTAGCTAATACTGTATGAACAGCCAACTCTTTGAAGCTTATTAACTGCAGATGCTTGTAATAATTTGTAATGCTTGGGAACCATGAGATTTCCAGTGGCTAATTGATATCAGTTCACGAAGGAGACCTTAGCTAGGCAGATATTTGATGAGGAACGGGTGATGTAAAATATCTTGTATGTGGAGACTGATGAATTCATGGCAACTTATAACCCTTACCGTGAACCGTAGTGGTTTAACAATACTAGCTATACTGCTTTAATTTTAATGTTACTAAAACCTTTATCAGTGGAAGCTCATGACAAAAAACTGGAATACATTCCACTACTTGCATACACGCTACAGAAAAATGCAGCTGTGATAATTCAAAAACGTTTGAATTCTCACTGGTGCAGTATTCACGGTGGAGCCGTTATCAGATCCTGCAAAGAAAACACTGAACCGTGGGTTGCCACCTGTCACTTGTAGAGTTCAATCACATTAATTACCTCTTCTTTAATTTTTACAGTCATCACTCTAAAAAAAATTCCAAGAGTCCCTTCAACAAGCCAAGCGCAGAGCGAAGACAACTAATGAAGACAAAGGTGTGGAGGTCTTCAAGGGACACCGAATCCAGAATTTTAGAAGTTTTTAAACCGCAAGCTAACGCTTAGATCCCTGAAAAACTGTTCCCAGGTCAAAAAAGCTCACACTGTTCAAACACACACTGGGATATTTTGCTTCAATTAGTGTGCAAATGGGAAGTAAAAATCAAGCGAAGTTGGATTAACTGACTCCTACAGTACCGAACAACTGCTTGTGGAAAGCCCAAGCTGTCAAATAACAGGCCATAGGTTTTCATTCCTCTTGGACATTAAGTGATAAATGCTGCCATCATTTTACTGTAAAACAGCAAAGAATGAAACAAAATCACTATAAACATCGACACTGTGTATTAGTCTGTGAAGAAAACTCAGCAAACAAGTGTTTCAGCATTAATAATCTATCATCTCTCGTGATTTTATCAGTATCTTAGAGGAGCATTTGAAAGCAGCTCAGCTGGACGAAAGCATCATTTTTCCTGTGTGCTATTTTTGAGTGAATTCTGAGTGCAGGAGAAATTCCTGATTGACAGCTGTGGAGAATACATTTATCCACAGACCAGGTAGAGGCTAGACAGCAACAGCAAAGGCTGGCCCCCACTTCAACTCTGACCTTCAGGGGCAAGCGAGGAGCAGATGTGTTTGTGTTAGGGTCAAGTTCCATCAGCCATGGGTACCTCTGATTGAGTGCTTCGTGTGCACTGTTTATTTATTTTTTTAAAGCAGGTCTATTACTTTGGAGCAAGGGGAAGTCTGCTGCTCAGGGAGATGAGGATTTATCTGAGTTTGGGCAAAGTGGTTCTTCCTCTCATCTTTGAAAAGGGGTTTCTGGGGTGCTTCCTATTCCTTTCAGTCAAATTAACTTATATAGGTAACCCCGCTGTGGTTAAGATGGGTAGAAACTTTTGGTTATGAGGAAATTGCCAATAATAATTATTGCTTCTGCTGTAGCTCCTCGGCAGAAAACACCCCGTAGAACAATAATTAATACTCTAAGGTAGTGAGGCCTTTTTCACCCATGGTATGAGTAAGTTCTCTTTCACTTTTTCTTTCTTTTCTTTTTTTAAATTCTGTTGACTTGTTTTGCTCTCACTTTGCCTTTTTTTGACATTTCCAATCTTGATTTCTCAAGTAACATTAGAACAGTTAGCCATCCAGTGCAAGGGAAAAGATATATCAAGAGCTTTTATAGCTAGGATGCTTGCTCATGTGCTGCTTTAATTGCATACGCCCATGCATGCATCTGTATAATTTTCAATGCTTTGAGTTCTTAAATAAAACCCACTTTTTCTTTATAAGAATGAAACAGGATATTTAAGATCTCTGCTAAACTGGACCGTGAATATCTAATCACAGCCCACAAAGCCACTGTGTAAGTAGTGAACAAATTTAGAAAAAACAAATCTTGTTTTGCCCCAGACAACAAATAATCCAACCAAAACAAACACATTCACTTTCTGGCACTCACTCCACGAGACTTGTCTTGTAATCTTGATCCAGGGCACAATCTGGAGAAAACTAAAGATTAAATGCAGTTTTGTTTCATAAGCTATTCCTTTTTATTTCTGGACCCTCAAAATGCTTACATGTAAAGTACAGGTATATAGCAAGGGAAGGTGGATACACAGAGCATCCAGGGAAGGAGAGAACTGTTCAGATCAGAAATGGAACATATACACCAAAAGTGAAACTTACTAATTTGCACAATTATTTTCTTTTATACTTTTTTTTTTTTTTTTTTAATTTCTTTTATATGAGCACAGTGAGGGGTGGATGGTGAATTTCAGCAGTGGCAATCATGTTGCAGACAACCATGAACAACATGACCTGCTCATCCAAACTAATTGTTGAATTATGATTAGGAAGTGTGTATAGAACTGAGTATCAGCTTCAATGTGTTGGAAACAATGGTGGAGAGGTGGGAATACTGCAAAGTTTGCACCAGGTGGAGCCCACAGATACTCACACAAGAACAGAAAGAATGCCACATGTCAGTTTGCAATGAACTACTCAACCAGTATGAGGCTGAAGGTGTCAGTTTTCTTCTATTGCATTATTACCACTGAAGAGAATTGGTGTCACCATGATGAGCTGGAGTCAAAAAGCCAGCCCATGGAATGGTGATATATGAATTCTCCTTTGAAGAAAAAGTTAAAGATGCAGCCCTTAGCAGGAAAAGTGATGTGCACTGTCTTTTGGCATAGGAATGGGATGAACGCTCTGGATTTCTTGGAATCCAGACAAACCATCAACTCTGACCACCACATTGCAAAGCTCAGTAAGCTGAAGGTGCTTGCAGCCCAGAATGTCAATCATATCTTGGGTTGCATCAAGAGAAATGTGAACAGCAGGTTGAGGGAAGTGATTCTGTCCCTCTGCTCTGCTCTCATGAGACCCCACCTGGAGTACTATGTCCATTTCTGGGACCCCTAAAACAAGAAGGACATCGAACTGTTGGAGAAGGTCCTGAGGAGGCTCACAAGGATGATCACAGGGTTGGAGTACCTCCTCTGTGTTGACAGTCTGAAGGAACTGGTGCTCTTCAGCCTGCAGAAGGCTCCAGGGGGACCTTATAGCAACCTTCCAGTACCTGAAGGGGGCCTACAGGAGAAAAACTTTTTAAGAGTGTGTAGCAACAGTAAAAGGGGAAGCAGTTTTAAACTGGAAGATTTAGATTTAGACTCGATAGTAGAAAGAAATTCTTCACTGCAAGGGTGGTGAGGCACTGAAACAGGTTGCCCAATGAGGTTGTGGATGCCCTTTCCCTGGAAGCATTCATGGCCAGGCTGGATGGGGCTGTGAGCAGCCTGGGCTAGAAGGTGGGTGCAAAAAGATGATCTTAAAGGTCCCTTCCAACCCAAACCAGTCTATGCTTCTAAAATTCCAGAATAAGACCAGAAAAGAAGGTATTCTTTCTCAACACAAGAAAGCCAGGTCTCATACTATTTTTAAACAGTGGAGGAGATTGCTGATCTTGGCTGGACATACTTCATAGTCCAGGCTTGGCACCTTATGACTTCCACCTCCTTGGGCCAATGAGGATGGACTATGTGGGCAATATTTTCCTAGCAATGACATTGTCACAGCATCTGTGAAACAGTGGCTCACCTCCTCTGGTGCAGCATGAAGTTCATCACGTGTGAAAATGCTCAGCTAGAGGTGGTAACTACACTGAAAAAGAAAACAACAAAAGCATCTTGTAGCTGAGAATTTTCTCTGCCATATAATGTTACTATGCTCTTTGTAACTGTTGTAGTTTCCATGGAAATAAATAGGAGGCAATACATTCAGAGCAGCCTACTTACATTTTCATACATAAAACACAGCAGAATAATTAGTCTTGATTATAACAGAGAAGCGTGTATAAGTGGAAAGACTAACCTACTGTAACCTTACAACTATTACCGTCAAATATACCTGTGATAATTTGATTCTTAAAATGGAAAGATGCCTTTTTTTTTTCTCCAATTTGTGAATTTATTGCCTGCAACTGATCAGAGAATGCCTCAGCCCTGAAATTACACCATGTAGCAAATTAAATCCTAGTCAGTGGGACAAATAGTCTCCTGCTTCACATCAGGTTACATACATTTACTTTCAATTAATTGTCATCTTTTTTACTCAGCTCTGAAGAAAATCTATTTATGCAGTTTCTTAGACAACTTTTCAATTTTTAACTCTTGGAATCATTCTATCTCTCTTGCTGTGACAGAAATTAGAGCTCAAGTTAGAAACCTGTAAGGCACTGGATAAAGGGGAAAATGCTCAATTAAAGACAGTAATAATAACACACGTTATTTACTCATCTATTTTTAAGACCAGTGATGGAAAGGTGGGAAATGTTAGTGAGAGGCAGCTGGGGGGGAATGGCTGTGTAGAAACCTTTGTGGAAGCATGAACTTTTATTTAACACAGTCTATATTTACCTGTGTCTGGATAGTAAGGTTTTATTTGTTTGCTTAGCTTTTATTTATATTGTTTTTAATGTGATAGAGGGTTGATTGTGTGGCTTAACATTTACTCTCTGTACAGGTATGGAGTTCTGCCCTCTCTCGTGGAAAACTACTGTTGTCCCTTTTAAAACAGTGGCTTATCTCTGGAAAATATTAAAGGGGAAAAAAAATCTCATAGAAAGCAGATAAGGGAATTGACCAGCCTGGTTGGGAGTGCTCCATAAATAAAAGACCAAAGAGATGTGTTAGTTTGGAGCAAAACTGGAAGCTGGGACACCTGCACACCTCTCTCTACAGAAGACCACTGCAGAGGACAATACCCAGAAAGTCATTTTTTCATACATATTTTATTCACTTTATTTTTATGGGCTGTTATTTACAATTTATGATTACTAAGTATGATTCTTCATATTATTGTTATTATTACTTATTGTATTGTTACTATTACTGCTATACAGGTGAAAGAAGGATATTTTATGACAGAATGTAGGTTCCTAAGGCAAAGTGCCCCAAAGACCTAGTCAGCTCAGACTTTCATCACTTGGCTGCAGCTGACTCCACGGCAGCCTTGGAGATAACCTTTCCCTGTGTAAAAATCTCTGGTGGGAGAGGCCAGAGCCTGCTTGAACGCTGCATGAATTTCTCAGTGCACGACCCTCTACTTGCAGCTATGAGCAGCAGTTTACTTCCAGATGCAGGGACACAACAAATGTTTCAGCAACACGTGTTTAACTGCTCTGCACTGGCACTGCAGGTCTCATCTCCTCAGATAATGCTGAACAAGTGGTTGCTGGAGCACACAGCATGCTGCAATGAAAGCACTGTTTTTGCAAATGAATCTGATATTTGCGTTTGATTTTTTTTATATATATATCTGATTTTATTTTTATTTGAACCATCTGCACTTTGAAGGTAAGTGTCAGCGTGCACATATTTCCACAATTCCAGATGGTCCTGTCCAAGTCCATGCTGTTTAGCTCCCACGGGGAGTCTCATTTCAAACCAAAGCACAGTGACCATTCTTACACTTATCTCATTACTCGCACGGTATTTGCAAAAGGCTTGCAAATTGATTCAAGTCAGTGTTCAAATCTGTCAGATCCACTTTGAAGAAATTATTGATAGGTGCTTTCTAGCTCAAGCACTGTCTGCACAACATACATCGGGTGATATAAAAGGATTACAATGCGCACAAAAACTTTCCCTAATGTTACTGATCCAGTGATGAATTGCTCAGATTACGTAAAAGGCTCTTCTTCTTCTAGGACATATTTCATATTTCAGCACACCAAAGAGCAGATCAGGAACAGCTATTTCAATTACACTCTCAAATTGCCTCTAGAAAGAAAAATCTCTAACTGGCATCTATCTTCTGCGTACCCTCTTTAAAGCTACTAGTTACTTGACATTAAACTGTTAACTATTAACTCTGATAAGCTGAAGTCTTATCACAAACATGAATGTTTGTATGGGATGGGTGGGAAGGGACCTCAAAGTCTATCCAGTCCCATTCTCCTGCCATGGGGAGGGCTGCCATCCACCAGTTATAGCTGACCCAGGCCCCATGCAACCTGGTGTTTGGAAACCTCCAGGGATGGGGCACCCAGAGCTGCTGTGGGCAGCTGTGCCAGCAGCTCACTGCCCTGTGAGTAAAGAATTTCCTCCTACTGTGAAATGGGCCTACAGTAAAAGGGATATCCAATACTGCCATTTTTTAGGGTCCATGTAATGTATTGTAATGCTTTTTAGATACCACGCTTTCAATCTAAATTAAAGATCGCTTCAAAACAAAGAGATATGTCTCAGAAATACATGCCTTAGATATTCAAAGACATATATGGAAATGTTTTTAATAATCATTGGTCCTAGGTTTTTGCAGCAGATCAAACTGAGTGTCTTAATTTTGCTTTTCTGCTCCTCTGTACATGAATCTATGAAACAAGTCTGCTTCACACAGCTGGCATGCAAACGCCTGATTGTTTCTTTGATCCTAACATGTTTTCAATGACTTTAGAATCAGCACTTTAATAACTGAGACTCTATTTGTAAGTTTCACCCCAACAACGTGCAATCATAATGTCTCAGTAAGAAGAAAGAGCAGAAAAGCAAGTTTCAGCACTTCAACTTTTTGCTTCTTATCTTGATCCATAGTAAGAAGATACCACTTCTCTTAACACAACAAAGCAAAAATGAAAATTCTTTCAAGACACTGTAAGCCTGAAAAAAAGGGCCTATATATATATATTAAATTATATATATATATATATATAAATCTTGTGTACATACAACTAGCAATGTTAAATAAAGTTGCCCAAAGCGGACAGCACAGATGCAAAGTGCCAACACAAATGAGCTTAAACAAAATGGTCTTCATGGTCCATGTTAAAGAATGAAGATCTTCTACTAAAACATTCAGAGTATGCCAATGGTGCAGTGAATTCAGTGAAAAAAAAAAAGGATTGTGAAGATCAGTAGTTTTTAATATGTACAGAAATTAGATTGGACAGTAAATGACCCATTGGCATAAAGAGTAAAGTCAGTGGAAGGCTAGGACACTGTTGTTTCTGTACAAAATTGACAAAATAAATTTCTGAGTAATTTAAAAACTGATGTAGAAGTGCATTTGTCTTTAACACAAAAACACATTAAGATTCCAAATTCGATATTATATTTACAAGGTGAAAGAATGAAGATTTTAATGCAGCATTTGGGCCTATGTTCCCATTAAAAACTTGTTTGTGCACAAAACAAATCAGATTTGTTTCAGAAAAATGTATCTGAAGTATATGAAAGAGATGCACTTTATGTTTGCTACATAAATAAAGAAATCAAGTGTTGATTATCAGGTGAAGTTCATGTCCGTTATAAAGACAATCTTAAGTAGTTCTTTAACTGCATTTCTAGATTGTTTTCTAATAGTCTATGAGTAATGGTGAAATTTACCAGCTTATGACTGATGTGTGAAATATGTCAATTTTTTTCACAGTTTGCAGAAGGTCCCAACAAGAAGCATAGGAGTTGATAATACAGCGTGAGTCCTACTTTGCATTGTATCTACCCACTTATTTTAGGAAGTATATTTGTCATTACATTTTGTTAGAGGCACTGCTGTACCTTTGATACCATCACAGCAAAGCTGCTTTTTCTAATATGACAAAGAATATTTTTGTCTGTTATTCAGAAATCAAATCAATTGATACAGCACTGTCATGGAAGAAATAATTAATGGCACCCTAGAAGGGGAAGACCACAGATATTTGACCTTTAAACTGGCAAGGACATTTTGCATGATGAGGACATCGACATATGTCTTCTGCACTTTTCCTCTTTTGACTGCTTCACAGATTTTGGTGCTAGGTTAAAAAAAAAAATTGGACCAATACTGCTGTACTGCTGTTCCTGCCAGACCACTTCTACTTGCAAAGAAAAAAGACTTACCAATTTGTTATGACACTTACAGGACAGCTGTGCAATTTCTGACTGGGACATTTAAGTAAATAAACTTACAAAACTAAAGTTAGTTGGTAAGTTTGCTTGTTGTAATAAAATCTAATCCTTGTTCATAGCAGGCAGAACTTTTCAGCAAGAATTACACTTCTTACTGGACCTGCACTTTTCCTCCTGGTCTTCAGTACTACCTGGTTTATAAATAACATTGAATGTAATGCCACAGAGAATGATGAGGGGCATTTCAATAAATACAGCAAGAACCATAGATGAAGCTTGGAGTATGTGAGCTGCCTCTGCATGGGTTGAATGCCGAACATGAGAGCAATGCAAAGCAAGAAAGCTCCAGGGCTGCACCATAACATGCTGAGCAACGCATGGGTGCACATAGAGTGTGGAATAGGAACTCAGTCCTAAAAGCATGGGTTCAGCCTCCTCAGACAGCCTAACATGAAGCTCCATTTTACTTCAGTTTATAGCTATTGATATAGAATGCTATGAGGTCTTAAAGGACCTGTGAAAGTCCTTAAGCCAACAGATCCGGGTTAGAAAATAGTATTCCAAGTAGACACATTTTCCTTTATAAAACTAAAGAGACTGTAGCAGATAATAGTGTCAACAAAATTTTCAGTTTCAGTGTAAGCTAGTTATAAACACCATTTACCCCCAAATAAATAAATAAAGTGCATGCTGCTCCTACATGTACACAAAGATATTGGTGGTATGGAAGTAGAGGCTGAACCTTCCCACCCATGTCTCGTTCCATTTTGTTTCTGTGTGACAGATTACAGCACAGGAGAAGTCTGATGCAATGGCTGCTTGACATGGGAGTGCATTTGATGCAGAAGTGTGTCACTGAAACCCTCCATAAAGAAAAAGCGGTACCCATTGACATTCACTGACACTTGCAAATTTTTTTTCCCCGTTCCTTATTTTCCACCCCTGTACTATCATCTCAGCATTTTCTTTTCTCTTAAGAGCACATATTTCTCATGGTAACAGTCGCAGACACTTGTCACAATATTCTTAAAGCTGGAAATCATTACAGTATTCCCCCATTATCTCTAAGGTAAGGTAGAAAGATGGCAAAAAAAAGAAAAAAAAAATTATTCAGTATCTGTTCCAAGAGCTCTGCATCTTTCCTGTGCTGGGGGCATTAAAATGGAAAGTAACTCTACAGGAAAGGACATGGAGGTCTGGTAGACACAAAATTCCAGCTCCTCACTGCAAAGAAGGCTAATGGTATCCTGGGCATGCGTTGCCATCAGGTCAAAGCAGGTGAACATTTGTGAATCCACAGCTGAAGTGCTGGGTTCAAAGCTGGGCTCTCCAGTACAAGTGTGATAGCACAGAGATACTGGAGAGGGCCCAGTGAAGGGCCACGCAACTTACTGAAGGACCATGTCCACTTGTACTATGAGACTGAGAAAGCTGGGGCTGCTTAGCCTGGCAAAGACAAAACTCACAAGGTTCTCATAAATGTCACAGAATCACAGAATGGTTGACGACCCATGTAGTCCAATCCCACTGCTTCAAGTAGGATCACCTAGAGCACATTTCTCAGGATCATATCTAGGTGGGTTTTGAATACATCCAAAGAAGCAGACTTGACAGCCTCTGTAGGCAGCCTGTTCCAGTGCTCTGTCACCCCTGCAGTGAAGAATATTTTTTTCATGTGCAGGTGGAACTTTCTGTGTTTTAGTTGGAACCTGTTGCCTCTTGTGCTGTTGACGGGTACCACAGAAAGCAGCCTGATCCCATCCTGTTGACACACTCCCTTAAGATATTTGTGCTCATTAACAATCACAGAATCATAGAATTGTAGGGGTTGGAAGGGATATCTAGAGATCATCGAGTTCAACCCATATATAAGATTCCTTCTCAGACTTTTATTCTTTAGACTAAAAGAGGCCCAGCTCTTTCAGCCTTTCCTGTGAATCAGTCCCCAGACTGCACAGGTGTAAAAGAATACTCCCCCCCAGATACAGGACCTTGTATTTGCACTTCTTGAACTTCATGATACTCTTCAGTCTGTTGAGGTGAATCTGAATAACAGTGTGGTCCTCTGGCGCATCAGCCACTCCACTCAATTTAGTGTGAACAGCAGACTTGCTGAGGGTACACTCTGTGCCTTCATCCAGGTCAGTGATGAATACATGGAACGAGACTGGATCCAGTACAGACTGCTGGGGAACACCACAAGCTACAGTCCCTCAGAGCCGCTATCATCACATTCTGAGCCAGTTTTCAAACCAGCTTAATGTCAACTCATCTATCCCATACTTTCTGAGCTTGGGAGGCACTGTAGAAGGCCATGCTGCAATCCACGTAGAAAACAACCACTGCCTGCCCCTCATCTACCTAGCCAGACATTCTATCATAGAAGGCTATGAGATCAGTCCAACATCTTTCATGTATTTTTTAAAAGTGTGAATTCAGTAAGGACTGTAAAAAGTAAATTAGCAGAGAGGTAGCTGAGCTATAAACCTCAGCACTTTCTCCTAAAAACATACTTGAATGAATGACCCCTTTTCTGGGGTGTCAGACACTAATTCTCAGGTAATGTTTATCTTCTTATAGGCTCATGTGGAAACCACAGTCGATTGCTGATGATCAGGAAGTCTAGTAAGGTTCATTACTGTTGGTATTTAGATACAAAACAACATTTCTAAATAATTCAGCCAAACAAAGAACCAACTGGATCATAATGTCAAGAGTTCTCCTGCTGACAAAGAAAGTCAATGATGCTGCAGATTTTCTGACACTTAGTGTGTTGATTGACGTGATACTGTCTTTATTTTCCACCATATATTTTGAATTCTCTGGGAAACATAAAAGGGTATGCAAATATTCTCCTTCATGCTTTACAGGATATAGCATTTATCCTCCTAATGCTCCAGCCAAAATCAGCACCTGGATGAAGAGCAGCTGGCTAAAGCTGAACCCAGGGAAATTATTGCCAGTTTGAAAAGGGAAGCTCTTAGAACTTGCCTTTTCAATTTATAATACCTGCCCCCAAAACCGTTAAAATCCTAGTCATCATTTCCCCCCATTATCAAAGATTTGGCACTTTTACAGAGCTTTTCAGTATATATAACAACACTTCCTACTTCACTCTTTCTAAAGTCCTATAAAATACACTAAGAATGGAATTGCCCAGTTTCCTGAAGGAGTATTTTGTCTGAGCATTTATATATTTATTTCATATATATATTTATCTCAAAGATATATTTATCTCATATATATGTGTATATAAATAACCAGGATATTTTCCATTAACATTAATGGAACTTGCTCACATTGAGAAGAAAATATGTGCTTTTTTTTGTTTATTGACGTCTAAACCATCACTGTCCTGCCATTCAATTTCCCTTTTCAGATTATCACTAGAATTACCAGTGTCTTAGCTTTCTCACTTAGTTTTTCTCCATCTATCTTGATGAGTTTCTGTTCCTTACGTTTGTTCTCTTTAACATATGTGCATGAGAAAACCTAAACATTAAATTGCTCTTTGTACCTCTGTACAGAAAGCATAAACATGGAGGTAAGGGATCCCAGATAATAAAATTCCTAGGCTGGACACAACTCTGTAGGTGACTTTGTAAAGGAATCTTAATTTCCAACTAATAAAACGAATGGCATAATAGTTACCTGCTTTTAACAAATAATAATAATAATAATAATTAGGAGAGTGTAACAGGGACTCAGGAGAAGAACTAAGTTATACTGTGAGAGCTGTAGAACCAAACTGGGTAGAAGGACCTGTAATAGGATCTTTTTATTTGCTCTTTCCTCAGATTTACTGCACAAATTGATCTATATTGTTGCAACAAGTAATATGTCACAACAGAGAAGGACCAGTAATGTGAAACTCGTGAAGTTGGAGTCTGAGCTGCAATATGTATTTTGTCAGAGCTTAATGTGGACTAACAGTAACTTGTATTTGTGGATTGATTGCTCCCACTGATGGCAGTGTTTTAGATGTTCTCCTGAAGCACATTATTCTGCTCATTTCCAGTGAAAAGAAATCCAGTCTGTGGCTCCAAGACCACATAGCAAACACAAGTGCAGAAAGAGGGGATGATTAGCTTCATAACTATGCTCCCAATGCAAACTAAAATTCTAATCTAGATAGAAGACTCTCCAGAGATGTTTTTGAATACTTAGTCTTGGCATTAATCATAACTTGGTTGGACAAGTCTCTGATTAATGTGGTCTAAGTTGGCTCTGATTTGAGAAGAGGTTTGGACCAGCTGATCTTCAGAGGTCTGAATTATTCTGTGATTTTGCATATCCTCTGTAGTTGAAAGATAGTGCTGCCATGTCATAACCAGCTGTTACACATTCAGCTATGCGGACATTCACAAACAATTTTTGTTTTACTCAAATTTGTTAAAAAATGTTTTCATTTTTTCCACTGGCACCACTGTGACAAGGTGGAAAGGATCTTTAGCTCCAGCTTAGTTAAGAAAACTGATAGAAGTTCTTTTCAGCAACAGGACCAATTAGTTCAAGTATGTAATTGGAGATATTTAGGATAGAATGGAGATGAGATCTTGGGCAGCAAAGAGAGCACAAAGATGGGACCAAAACTGGAGAGTAGAGCATTACTTACTCTTCACCTCTATTCCATTCTTACGGGAAGTTAAAATCTCTTAGATTTTGCATCACAGCAGTGCAAAATGGGTAGCTATGAGCTTCACTACTTTGTAGAACCCCAAGAAAATCACACTGTACTTTCCAGCAACGAACGAAGTGACTCAATATGTCTTCGTATAGGTGTGCAAGTATAGGTGTGGATGCAGGTCTGGGACAAGGGAGTGCATTTTCATTATAAACACTTTGTTTCTCTGACAGAAATTAGAAATTAGTAAACCATGGTATCAGACTGGAGGATAAAGTGAGATGCAACAATCTGAGTCTCTTGCAGAGACCTAAGAAGTCAGTACTTATGGATCTGTTTGACATTAGCGAGCAGACAGCCCATCATGCAGACCAGGTCAGAACAAGCTGTTCTGACCTTCCACTTTTTGGACCCCAGGGAGGCAGATTTTTTTTTTCCTTTCCTTTCTATTTTTTCTTTCAACCATTGATTTTTTTTTCTTTTCCTTATTTATTTATTTATTTTGTTTCAGGTTTTTGTTTTGTTTTTGTTTTTATTATATTCCCCCTAGGCAATACACATCACAACTACTGGTAATTGTCCATGATTCCCTCTATCGTATCCCCTAAGGAGCCCTCTGTAAGGGAAAACAAATGATTTTGACTTTTGAGGTGTAGATTTGCCCTTAAATTATCTCTTTTATCATCTTAGACTGTAAAGCATCAATAAGAGAAAATCAAAAGGAAGGGGTGAAAAAAAAAAACCAGCACAAAAATCCCTAGCATCTTATGAAGTTAGGAAGAACAGATTCGTCTCTTAGGTATCCAGTAGGAATTTCACTTGGCAACATTTTTTATATTTCACTTCCACACTGCTGGGGGAAATGTATAAGCAGTAACACTGGTGAAAAAAACATTGTAAATCTCATTGTAATTCACATTTTCAGTTCCCTTTGGTGAACTGGAAGTACTGTCACCAGTCCAGAAAAGATCTGCTTTTCTCCTGCCCTGTTCTTCCATTATTCCATGCCCCATTCCAAGAAGCAGCTTAACTAAAGGTGCTCCACTGAAGAAAGAGATCACAATCACAAAAAGGAATTAGCACAACTGTCCAAGTCTTCTCACCTGCTACAGTGATGCATTTATTTACAGTCAAATGGGACTGGAAATGCCAAGCAGACTGCTGCAAAGGTAATTTTTACTTAAAGCTAAAGGCTGAAGGGCTGGGTTTTGTCCCAGAAAGAAGAGTAGGAGTTGTGGGATGGGAAGAGAGCGGTGCCAAAAACTAGATAACACTCAGTGTGTTACCCGCCTGAGGTCTCAAGTTATGAGAAAGTGAGAAAAGCTGCTCTCTGCTTCTGCATAAGACAGTTATCCCGTGTGTCCTGGGACACAACTGGTGGGTAATTTCTGTCTAAACAAGAAACACACAAAGCAGCAGCAAGAGAGATTAAAAGCACATAATCTCCCTTCTTGTCAGTCTATTCATCATTTTCCCACGTTATTTTGAGTACTGGCAGAAAGACCATGGAATGTGGAAGCAATAGCAAGGGTAAAGTGGATTCATCATCCCTTTGGTAAAATACAAATGGAAAAACTACTTATTATCTTATGTCCCACAGAAATGCCTGGCTGCTGAGGTCAGGATTCTCTAAACACACAGTGTCTTTAAACACTAACTCTGATCCACAGAATGGATCTTCCCTTTGGTATGTCCATACTGAGGTTTCCCTGACAGACTGATGAAAGAAATAAGCCTCACTCCTAAGAAATATTTACTACCATGGGGAAATAGCTTAGAAATACTTTTGGTCAACACTAACATGGATAAATGGTGTAGAAAAGTTGAAGAGTGCATGAAGAGGACAGATTCAACAAGTTTCACAGTTTGTTGCAGGAAGGAAAACAAAGGAAAAGGGCTGCTAGCTCAGTTCTGTTGCTCTTTTATCTTTCTCTCCCTTTCTTCTATTATTTGATTAATGACAAATTGTGTAGATCACAAATGATTTCTCCCACTTAACTGCCAACGTTTTTATTTTTATTTTAAATATTCATAAATGAATTAACGCTCGCATATGTGGGAGATGAATAACATTAGCTAGAGCCAGACAAAGCTTAGGCAGGCATTGTGCAAGGTTTTCCACGTGACTCTACCAGAGCAACTAAACATTTATCTGTAATACTCCTGCTTGTATTTGAAGCACAAATAACTATACATATATATATATATATCATAAATGCTGCCTTGGTCTTAAAAACTGTATAGATTAAAACAGCAGTTAAATGACACGCTAATATGTGAGGACAGGCCAATGGAGGCCAGTGGGTATTTGCTGAGATGGATGCATGCTCAGGGCCAGGCCAGGCCACTTGGTGGGGCAGAGCTACCACTGTAATGGTGCCATGATGGAGCAGGGGGCAGGATGAGCTGGGGCTGGGCGGCATGCAGCTTGCAGGCTGCAGGTTGGACATGATTGCTCTAAAGGCTGAGAGTAAACCAAGGATCAGAGGCCTGTATCATTCCATTTACAATATTTAGTCTTTTCAGTAAGAAAGATTAGAGTCATAAGTCAGCTACGAAGACATATTATGGGAATTGAAATCAAGTGGCTGGTAACATGAGGGCAAAAAGATGGAACAGGAGAAAGAGTCATACTGAAACTAGAATAACTTTGCGTTCAGTGAGGATCTATCTGCCTCACAGTTGGCAGCTCTTCAGATATTTCCTCTTATTTGTTTAATTTATTGATGATTGAAAAAGGAAGGTAGGAAATATACATTATTGTACAGGCTTCACAGCCAAGTCGATCTCCGTGCAACTGAAGTAAATGCATCAAGCCCTGAGCAGTGTCCAAATCAAAGGCTGAACACCTGGCTCTCATCTATTATGAGTTTATAACTGAAAGCAACATCTTGACTTTTACTGCTGAAAATTTTGTGACTCATCCCAGCAGGTCATGACAAGTGTTCCTCCATCCTGACCAACCCAACAGTGCCTGAGCTAAGAACAAAAGCACACTGAAAAGGTCCATACAATGGGCTTCCTTCTCCTAGGTGTCTCCCCCTCCTGGCTACTAAGCCCAATGCCAACATTTTAAACAAGAAAAAGAAATAAACATAATACAGAAAATATGACAGCAACAAAACTGTTGAGCTGCTTCCATCTGCCCACACGCGCACATAGCGATAGCACCAAAATATGACAGAAATATTTACTTTTGGCAGGGTGATGCAGCTTTCTCATCCTGAAGTACCTCAGTCCCGCAAAGCACTTTCTCTGTTAGTGCTGCTCTCCCACTGCCCCTTTGATCTTCCCCATGAATCACGATGCTGAGATGCAGCCATTTCCTTGCTTGGTGCGATGCTGGCTTTCCCCAGGCAGATACCATCAGGGAGAAGGGGGGCAAATCACAGCCTGGATTTGTAGCTCTGAAGGAAATAAGCAAACTGCAAAAATTCGCAGAGAGAAATTATGAGAACTTCTCTGGGAATACAAGGAATGGGATTTTCTTTTTTTTTTTTTTTTTCCCCTAAAAAAAAAAAAAGCTCAAGTGAAACCCAGCACTGACTGAAGTGTTTCGGAAGAGGATGAGGCATCCCAGGCTGCCCACAGACCCAGTGTCTGCTCCCAGGCTCTCTGCCATACAACTGGATGCTTGGCAATGCCCTGCAAGCCTCTCTCATCTGCAGCGGGCGCTGGGAAGTGCTGGGAGCCCTGAGGCGAGCTGGGTCTCCTGGGGCTGCCAGGCAAGCTGTTGGGGAGGTGGGTGAACTGGCAGCTGTCCTGCCGGGTTGCTGTCAGAAAATACAGCAAAATCTGCATCTTTCCAGAGAACATTTGATTTTCGTCAAAACAGCACTTTCCAGATCCATAATTTTTTCTACCTTGAAATTTCTCCGTTAATATCATTATCACTGTTTTTTGTTCTTCATAACTGACCAGCTTTGCCTTCTCTTTGACGTTTCCAGCCTCCCATTGCTTTGAGACACATTTTGCAGGGATGACAACAAGGAAGCATGCACACCTACATGCCATACCAGAGGGAAAATCCTTCCACTTTCTCCTCCTCCTCCTCCTCCCCTCACATTTCACCCTGCTCAAGCGCTGAATTTAAACCCTGAATAAGCTTGCACATACCAACACTCAAAACAAAAGCTAGAGGAAAATGGCTCAAGGTGTCTGAATACTCCTAAATAAGTTTTATCACAAGTTTTGCTCAATGTAGATGTAGCAATTCTTGTTAAAATGTTCTGTGCCATAAGGCTGATCAGAGCCTTGACAATCATTCTCAGTTTTAGCAAAAGTAAGTTTTTATAAATATAGATCATTAAGTATGTATATGCATAAAAATGTCTGAAATCAGGTAAGAAGAATTGATGTGAAGAGTGAAAGGTGGAAAAAATATTGTTTTGAGGCAGTCGAATCATAGTAACGTAAAATATGTTACTTGGAACAAAAAAGAGCACTCCAGCAAGGAAGTGATAGCTCCCTATTACTTGCATACTGACTTATAAGAAGATATCGTTCATCTGTGGCATTGCCTGCTATGGGATATTATTGTGGAACACACTGATTTTTAAGGGATTTTTTTTCTATGAAGAGTATCATTGGATTAAAATTACCAATAGCAATGCTTATGTCAAACTGACTATCCCTTCAATTAGAGAATACAATTCAGATCCTTATAGAAGAAGAGAAAGACAATTTGAGAAATAGGAAATTCTGAGTTCCATAACTCTGGTTCTTACACTGAGTCCTCCACAGCCTTCAGCAAGACACTTGAATTTTGCCTGTCATGGAAATAATGCTCCACTACTGCTTTTCGCTCCTCTGATTGACTTCCTTAGCACTTTTAAGATGCTTTGACAATGAAATCTGAAGATGCAAACATCCACTGTGTTACAACAGTTGTAGATTTTATTTCCTCTCGAAGTATCAGGTTCTGACCTCCATCAGGACACAGAACTTCTGTTTTAAAAAAGTCTCAGGATGCTAATCTATAGAGCATTTTTCAGGTCATAGCCCAACACCACTGGAGCCACTCTTCTTCCCCACCCTGCATGGTGGTATCATCAGAACCTGTGCCTATAGTTCAGATTGTGAGGCAGTCAGGGAGTGTGTGGGACTGGTCCATTGGTGACATTGGATCTTTCTGCTTAGTCAATTAATGATCGCCCTCTGCATGAGACTGGCAATAAGCAAGAGAGGAAAACAAAAGCAGAGGTCCTCATATATAGAGCGGGTCGTAATCCACTTTCATTCTACACTCCCACACTGATCTCTTCACAGTTTTCCTCTGTATTTTATTACTTTTCTGGACTGTTTCATCACAGCACAAACACGGAGTTTATGTCTTGTGTTAGATTATCTTGTTATAGACGATCTGGTTATTGAATGTCCTCGACAGAGAATGGTCTTGTTAATAGCTTGCCTGCTCAAAGACTTGTCACGTCAAAACCATCTTGTATCCGGATCTCAGCTACATAAAAATGCCCTCATCTGCAGCTCCCCTTCCTCAGACTGATGATAGTTGTTCTGCTTTGGAGTCAAATGTCTCACAAAAGACTTACTCAGCTAGTGGAATTTATTTCACATAAAAAACAGTTATACAGAAATTTTGTCTAAATGATCATCATCTTTCTTTTTATAAACCTTATAGTTGCCATTTTTGCAGTTTTCCTTGAACACTGTAATCCATTACATTTTGACTGAAGTGAAAACATGGATCAAAAATTTTTCCTACAGATCCACATGCAGGGAAAATCATGAGCACACATCTCCTCTATAACATTATCTGACATGCAGAGACTTGTGTATGCAGCTCAAAGTCCGTGAAAACTTTAGGTATATGCTGTTCTCTCTCTGTTCCCAGGCATAGAGGGGAAAATAATATTATTTATAAATACCCTCTGCCTCTTAGTGCTAAGAACACCTGAAGACAGTGCAGGATGTTAGGGAGTTTTAGTGCCTGCACACCATGCTGTGTGATAATGGGACTGTTCCTCAACATTTCTGGACAGGCTGGAGAAGTGGGCCCGTGTGAAATGAACGAGGTTAGATAAAATACAAACCGTAATTTGACCTAATAGTAATAGGTGAGTAAATGAGCTTTATTTTCCATGTTATAGCAGTGGAGACGTACTGAACAGAAAAATAAACTGCATTATTTGAAAGAGATGTGGTGACGAGTCCTACAGTTTGAATCAAAGATTTTTAAACTTTTTGGGAAGCTCTCATGTTTAACTTCAGTGATTCCTGTGAACAGTTCACCTCCTGTCTTACATAGTGCATCATGAGTGGGGGGAAGAGGCAGGAGATGTAATCTGAAGACAAGACAGCTTTGCATTTGAGAATGTGACTTACAGTCATTGGCACACCATCAAGAGGAGGTCCTGGCACACAGCAGAGGTAACAAATACATCCTCTGAAGAAAAAAAGAGTATCAGCTGCTGCACAATGCACAAACCTCTGCAGAGAGACAGATGGAGGGTAAGTGCAATAGCCAAGTAGAGGAAATGGCAAGGAAAAGTTATAATGAAGAGTTACAAGCTAGGAACATGGCTGAACATCTTTGCTGAGACCAGGCTCAGCTCAGTAGCAGAGCAGTTAGATCAAAACAGGGGACCTTGTTCCAGAAGAGGTTAAATGGCTGTTACAAAAGAAAAAAAAATAAAGAAAAAAAAGATCGAAAATTATTCTGCATAGAAGGAGAGGGAGACAGCAAATAAGCTGTTGGCTTTTCAAGGGCCAATTTATACTAAATCAGATCTACTGAATAAAAAAAGACTTTTGCCTTGCTAACTATGTTTATGACCTTGAGTAGAGAAATGATAAGTGTTTAAATATTTCTAATTTTAAATAGGCCTACAAGTTCTCATAAAGGTACAGCTTTAAGCCACCATGTACAAATATATGCTAGGTTTGTCCCCTTCTGAGGTGATAGTTACTATCTTCCAGTCTGAACTCTGCAAGAGACATACTCATATGGAGCAATGCTTGAGTAACTGCTGAAAGTGAATAATTTGGGCTGTTGTGAATAAAATCTTTTTAGCCAGCATGTATACATTTGTGACCACTGCTGAACATGACCAGGGAGGTGTTCTGGGTGAAAATGGCATAAGTAATGAATAGCACTGCCACCAACGACTAGTTTTTTTTTGTTATTACTGCTGAATTATTGATATTTTTAATAATAACCAGTGCAATTCATGTCATTTTTGCAATCCTCTCCAGGACTGAAGAATATCCAAGGAAAAATTCGTATGGTAAAGGACCGACAATAGGATCAACAGGAGGACAAGAATACTTTTTGTGATAACCTAAACTGGTTCATGTACTTTGCGAATCTGTTGACCCATGTGGCATCCAGTAAAGGTATGACTGTCAGAAATAAATTCCAAACACGGAGTTCTGTAATGAACATCAAAGGAAATAAAATGTCCCACCTCTATATGTTTGCTAAGTAGGATTTTGGTCTCCATATTCAGTAACTGTCAAGTAACTCTTAGTCTTGTTCTGAGTACTGGTAAATAAGGGATTTATTGACTGATACCATTTTTCATTTGATGAAAAAATGCAGCTGTTTGTGGAAGCATTAGGATTAAGAAGGAAGACAGATCATTCATGATTACTTAGCATAGCTTAGCCAAATAGATGTAACAAATAAACATAATCTCACTGCGGCACAGTGGAATGCCAACTTCTATTTCTTCTGAGAGTCTTTCATTTATTGTTTCATAGATTTTTAAACAAAGTACTGTGATTTATTGAATACCAACTGGAAATTTGCTAACATAACTTTTTATAAAGCCTGGTCTATTCATTGTTTCAGACTAGACTACATTTTTTTGACAGTAACCTCTTCTTGGCGTTTTGGTACTTTTATTTCTAATTTTGATCTGACTTTGGAAAATTGCATAGAAAACCTCATATCTCTGGAGAACTAGTGATAAAAAAAAGCAAAATAATGTAACAAAGCATTTGCAGTATAGTTACATTCTTAAAAAAATATTAATAGATTATTTTAGTCAAATATTAAGTCAATCATATCTCTATCCAGGTCCGTGTGCATGCTGGCTGTTATTGAAAAAGAGAGTTTGTAAATTATATCTCACTCAAGAAATCTGCCTTTAGCAGACTTAGAATAATATAGCTGCACTTCTTACTGCAGAAGCAAGAGAGAGCATGTTAACATTCTCTCTTGGGCTATAATCAATAAACTAATTAGCTGGATCAGGAACCATCAATATGACTGTATGACCATCAGCTATTTAACTTGACTTTCAGATTTCCTTTACAAGGCTGACAGCAAGAAAAATAGTTGTTTTATTTACAAAGTACCTACTTGAGAGAGAAGTCACTGAGATACAGCAAACGTGAAAAGTTGTGATATCTTTATAGTCACTTTTCAGAATATACTTTGTGTTGTACGAAAGGTCCGTATTGCATCCGCATCATATTAATCAGCTGAGCCAGTTCTGTTATGTCTTCCTTTCTGTATTTCAAACACCTTAGCAATACAGAACAGATTTATGAGTCTAGAAAGTTGTGAAAAGGGGGAAAAAATAATCAAAACAAACAGAAAAACCCACCAGAACCAAAGAATCTATGTTTATAGTGCCTAAAATGGAAAGGCCTGCAAGTACCCATATACAAACAAAATTAGAAGTTACTGTTGTGAAAAAAAAAAACAAAAAACACCTTAAAAAACACCATGGTTTAAGGCTTTACAGAACATATCATTGTACTCAGTGTAGGAGGTGAAGACAAGAGGCAATTTATTCTGCAGCTGGTTTAGAAATAAACACAGCAACGGCAGATAAGGAGTGAAAGAGGGATAAATCCTCCTGTAGCAAACTTGATGGACAGACAGGCTGCCATTAACAATGCTGTTGCCTTTGTAAGTACAGAGTGATGTGGAGATACCCTGGCATTTATACTGTAGACATGGTCCTTAAAGATTTTACACCTCCAATTCCTTAGAATTATCAGCTATCTCCAGCCTGTCACTCATCCTGGCAATCTTAGATTTCTCGCTTGCAGGCCAGGCAGATTATTGACAAAGCAATCCAGGGTGATATAATACACCCTGACAAACAACAGTGAGGGGGATTGTGTTTACCACTTTCACTGCACCAATTCAGCTAAATTAATTCTTAACGCCGAAAGTAAACTTTCTCTTGATAAGCATTCACTCCCTTTGTGCTGCCGTTTCACTACAACACCCAGGTTCCAAGTAGAGCAGCAATGCGTTTTGATGCATCTCATTTAACCTGCTCAACGCTAATAGTAGCAAGAAGAAAGATTTTCATACAACAGCAAGTTAGCCAACAGTTACAAACACCAAATGCGGGCATATGACGACTTCAAATAGGCTTAAATAAGGAAAAAAAGAAAGGCAGGAACAGTTAGATGCCTTTGTTTCTTCATAATTTTTCACATTGCTTTTGCCCAAGGGCAGTTTTTAGGATTCAGTTTATAAACTCGTGGCTGAAAGAGGAAAGAATGGAAAGTTTTAAAGATCTGGCACGCCCTTATATCAACCTTGACAGTTTTTCATGTTGTTTATGTGATGAATTTTGTTACTCAATTCTCACAAATTAATCATTTTACTCATTCAAGACAAAACATTCATTATTTTAATGCCCAGTGCTTCACCTATAATCATACAGCGTGTGATGCCACGAATGTGTGAGAAATACCACATTTGCTTAGTTACAATTATTTATAAATTTGTTCAGTGTCAGTTTCATCAGACACAGCAATGTTAATCCAGAAATAATTCATGTGCTGGGAGTTAAGTCATTTGCATGAGATGATGTTAATTGTAAAACAGAAGTCAAAATCCAAATTCTGACAGTCTTCAAAGGATGAAAGTGTTAGACAGAGGATTGTTATTCATTCTGGGATTGGGAAAACCAACAAAACAAAAAACCAAACCAACCAACTAAACAAAACTCTTAATCTCATGTGGAGGCAAAATCTCCCTGGGCACGGAAGTCCTCTGACCACATTTCCATTCTGGCTGACCTTCAGAATCCATACATTTAGGCCAGCCAGATGTTTTTACCCTTCTAAGCAGGAACTGTGCCAAGATAAATGGATTTGTTGACAACAGAACACACAATTTTGTTGCATTCTATGTTATAAAACACTGCTGGTACTTGAAACCAACTTCAGTGGATATCTGACCCTTTAGGAGGGTTCTATTAGATGGCTTAGGTTAACTTCAGACAGCTTCAAACCTTTGTAAGCACTCTTCTGATGAGCAAACCAATATTTCTGTGGATGCAAAAACAGCAAAATTGTTCAAAATTGTATATATTTTATGTAGAAAAGGCAGGGATAGGGTTAGAAATCTGGTTGTTTACTTTTTATTATTCTTATTGCTAGTGCTATTAATATCGTTATTATTCCTGGCCAATGTAAGAGGGAAATTTTCCCACATTTTCCTTGATTTTAAATATTAATTTATTGGCTTGCTGTAGGTTGCCACTGGATATTATCATCACTAGTAATCTCACTTTGCTGATAACCTTTTAATATAACTAGATTTACATAAAAAAATGTGCAAAGCTCTGGGAAGCTAAAGCCACTGTAAGACACTGAGCCACAGACTCTTCAGATGATTTTGAAGATCGGATGTGCCTTGGTGTTCACTACTTTATCAGAGATAATGACAGTTTAAATTGGGCTAGGTGTATTAGTACAGACCTTGACTAGGTGCAGTATAAGAGGTTGAAAGGCATCACACTACTTATATCTCTTGACATGTAAGAGCAAGCTCTTCCACTGCTGGCCTATATATTTGTGGAAAAGTGGGGTTGAGTTACCCAGAGAGGCATAGCTTACCTGTGGAGCTTCCCAGATTAGCCAGGCAGATCTGAAAATTCTCCCCAGTCTTATTAGTCACGCTTGGTCATATTAATTAAATAGTCAGAAAAATAAAATTCATGAACATGTTACGGTGTGCCACTGTTGCTGAAGAATTATCATTTGATGGCTTCTATCTAATCTGACTTAAATGCTAATTGCCGCAGTCCAGCACGTCTGTGGCAAGTGGAACTGCATGGCTTTAAAATTCAGTTTTAAATATATGGGGATAGATGAAGACGTTAAACTATTTTGGAAATGGAACGTTTCAAATTTTTGTTTGTGTCCTGTGAATGGAAGGTAAGGGAGCATAAACACGGTATGATAGAACTGGGAGTAAAAAGTATTACCCTGTGCTGTGATAGAACAAGGATTTTTAAAATATGCTTAACTTGATGAAATTTTTCACAGCGAGAACAGGTTTAGGTCATTAAAAGTTCTGCCTCCTCGAGAGCAGAGGCTACTTTGGGTTTTGACCTCTATATAGGCTGCAGGGACAAAGGGCAAATATTCTGGGATGACAAAAAGCCACGCAAATTACAACAAAAGAAGGATAACCGTGGCTATACTCTGGGTGCTGACAGAAAGCAAAACTGCCTGAATTACAACAATGATGATTTGTAATTTTAATTATTTATAAGGGATGACGGCTGAGTTCCCAAAAATCTTTCTATTAAGAATTCTCAGTATAAATCTCTCTGATATACTGTAATGCTACTTCATCTCTGCTGCCAACTGCGCTGGAACGCATAAAGCCCCTCATTAGTTCACGCCTCTGCTTACATGGATTGCTTTAACAAGGGATCTAGTGTGTGCTAATGACTCTTAGAATTAAGATATGACTGTGGCAAAACAATAAATACCTCCTTCTTATTAAAATGATTTGGTAACAACACTGCAGAGCTGCTTTCCCCGCACTCATTTTGGTTCAGACTGAAAACCGAGGATGCACTCCAGAGAAACACATAATGAGGTCAGATGGAAAATCTTGTCTTGTTTCAGATATGAATTCAATCCATCCTTTCTTGTGTGTGAGACAATATACACAGAAGGAAATGCTGCTGACACGTTTTAACTTCACTGACACCGAGAATGTTTTGTCTTCAGCTGATGCTTTTAATCTTCATCTGAAATACTGTATATGGGATTAGTGGAGACGGCCATACAACCAGTTTTTATTTACGCATTTAACCTCTGCTTTTCATCTGGCATTCACTTAGCACCACTGCTCAAAATTCTTTTGATAATTTTGTCAGTTAATTCACATCTAGCAAAGTGCAGACAAAATGTGCTAGATGTAAGGTTGTCACCTTTTCTATTACCGAGCTGAACTCCTGGGGGGGTCTGTAGATTTTACAAGGAAAAGAGTGGGGGAAGGGATTGAAAACTCTGGAAAAGAATACTGGTCTTGTAGTTAAAAAGCGGGAGAACTGGAGTTCACCTGTCACAAGCAGGTACTTTGGTTCAAAACTATTCCCTAGAGCCATGCTTTGCTATTGAGCATAAGTCAGAACAATGTGTCAAGACTTGGAGCATAGCTCTTCAATGTCTAACACAACTATTAGAGAAAGAGCTAAAAAAAATTCGGTTGTCAGCATAATTTGAGTTTAAAATGATTTTAAAGGAATATTTAATTCCTAATTAGCCTATTCAGTGCATTATAATGTACATTTATATCCAGCAGCGAAGAAACCTAGGGTAACCTTTTTATGTAGCATACCTTGTATGCTGTGTAACTGCCCATGGAAAACAACAAGGACAGCTGAATTAGCCATGGCCTTTAACATGTCCAGGCCACATTAGAAGTAGTATACTAAAAAAAAAAAAAAAAAAAAGGTGGATTTATTTTTTATTTTTTATTCTTGTGAAGGGCTGCACTTCACCAAAATGGACCATATGTCAAATTCTACTCCAGCTAAAATATATTACACCCAAGAAGAGATCAAGGCTTAGTGTTAAACTTGAACACTCAATTTTTGGCTCTCCTATGGCCTCTGTTTTAATCTCATCAATGTGACTCAACATGTCAAGAATGTACACTTTGGTTGTTAAGGTACAGGGAATTGTGTTACATGCCTGTGACATGCCAGAGATTTTGCAGACCTGATGGGTAATGGGGTTCTGCTCCACATCCCATTCTGGTACCCAAACCACAGCTCTGTGTCACCATTCACATCTCTTACTGCATCCCAGGGCTTAATCGTAGAAAAAGAGAACACTAGTGCAGCTAGACACTGCCCGAATGTAGATTACATCACCTTTAGA
Source organism: Callipepla californica brunnescens (assembly GCA_023055505.1). Classification (NCBI taxonomy): domain Eukaryota; kingdom Metazoa; phylum Chordata; class Aves; order Galliformes; family Odontophoridae; genus Callipepla; species Callipepla californica. The sequence goes on from JALIRH010000066.1 coordinate 2,387,408, forward strand.
ATTTGAGAGCAGCTGATCTCTCTCTGCCACTGGAAGGTATAGAAAAAAAAAGGGGAAATACACCTTGAGTCTTGTCATCTCAAAACTGGGAAGCACTACTCAGGTCAAGGGCTGAATGTCACTGCCCGTGATTTTCACAGCAGCTTTGCCCTGACTGCGGATCTACCAATTACAGATATTTTCAAGACCTCTCTGAACCTTTCCAACTACACTCTGCGAGGAGACTTAACTGTGAGCTAGAGCCTGAACAGGTCTAAATTGAGGCAGTGCTACTGAACTTGAGTACAAATGAAACGCTTTAAACGTGCTGATTCTGAAGACCCCTGTTACCACCAAAATTTATTTGACATTAAGATTCACACTTTTCTTTCTTAACTAGGTATGAAAAAATACGATACAAACAAGAACAGGAACTGAAGTAGTTATTTTTATAGCACGATTAATTTTTAAGTTAAATTATACTAAAAGAAATAGCTTGGACATACCGGACCACTATGAGAGAAAGTACCACTCTGACAACATTTGAACAGAAAACATAAATGATCCACAGTAATTTTGAGACCGTGAAGCGTTTTTCTTACTAGAGGGAATAATTCCTGGAAGAAGAGGTTTGCCTGTCGCCCTATCAAGAGCAAAACATGAATTACTATATTTAAAAAACAAGTTGCAAATGTACTACAGGACCTCATGTAATATGACGTTGAGATAATTTGCCCCAAAAATATTATCTTCTGCTTTTTAATTCTTACTTGAGAATTAAAGGTTGGCTCCTGGTAAATAAGATAAAAATAAATATGCGGTTTTGATCTCAGGA